>JACEEZ010022192.1:132500-147500 GCA_016584305.1 Chionoecetes opilio
AAAATATAAATAAATAAAAAAGCACACACGCAACCCCTGTAACAATACACGTAAATACCTGACCTTAAGACTAATCTTTTATAAGATCCTCGCCATCCCCGGCCAGGAAGAGGAAGCGGCATGCTGGGAAATACGCCGTGAGAGAGAGAGAGAGAGAGAGAGAGAGAGAGAGAGAGAGAGAGAGAGAGAGAGAGAGAGACTGACTACTTGACATTCTCCTAACTGTAAAAAAAAAATGTCAGGGGAATTATTTAAAATTAATGATCTGTAACACCTTGACTTGCCTTGAAATTACCTGTCACCTGGAAGAGTGTGATTAAATTATATTATTAATGATGATACAGTTATAGTAGTAGTAGTAGTAGTAGTAGTAAGAATATTATTATTATTATTATTATTATTATTATTATTATTATTATTATTATTATTATTATTATTATTATTATTAGTATTAGTATTAGTAGTATTAGTAGTATTAGTAGTAGTAGTAGTAGTCTTAGTAGCATAAGCAGTAGGAATAACAATGATGATAATAGAAATAAGAACAATAATAAGAATAAGAATATAAACAACATTAATCATTTGAACCCCTACTCTCTCTCTCTCTCTCTCTCTCTCTCTCTCGTAAGAACATAAGAACATAAGAAAATAAGGAAGCTACAAGAGGCCGTGAGACCTACACGAGGTAGTTCCTGTAATTATTTTTTCCAGTGCCCTTTTTCTGGCGCCATTTTTTTCAGTGCCATTCTCATCTCTCTCTCTCTCACCAGCCCGTGCTATGTCAGCGGGGCGGGGCGGGGCACGGACCACCAGGCCCCTCAGATGTCACAAGTGCTACCTCGGGACCCCTCAACCTACCCATCCACATTCCTTCCTCCCTCAGACTATACGAAGGTGTGTGTGTGTGTGTGTGTGTGTGTGTCATTCACCCATGGTCTTGTCCAGGGTTGGATCAAATACTGACTTTTTACAATTGAAATACAAATACAAATACTTTCGTTTGGGATTCCAAAAATACAAATACAAATACAAATACTTTTCTTCCTAAATCTAAAAATACAAATACAAATACAAATACTTTTCTTCCTAAATCTAAAAATACAAATACAAATACAAATACTTTTCTTCCTAAATCTACAAATACAAATACAAATACAAATACTTTTCTTCCTAAATCTAAAAATACAAATACAAATACAAATACTTTTCTTCCTAAATCTAAAAATACAAATACAAATACAAATACTTTTCTTCCTAAATCTACAAATACAAATACAAATACAAATACTTTTCTTCCTAAATCTACAAATACAAATACAAATACAATCACTGGTTCAGAAAATAAAAATAAAAATACAAGTACTCATACTTCAGATTTCATAGCTACTAATAAAAAATACTCCTGAAAATATGCAAAAAATAAAAAATTTGTTCACACAAGTTTATATCTGCATTCTACATATCATAATTGCATTTAATCATCATTAATGCCCGGAAGGTTTCCGGGCCGAGTTTTGCTCGCTCAGGAGTGTAAAAATTACCGGCCTTACTAAATACTCTTTCAGATGGTGCCGACGTTGCACAGCACCCTAGAATATTTTTGGCAAAAGGCTTCAAAATGTTGAAGCTCTTGTTTTCACGCCAGTACTTCAGCGGGTTGATATCAAAACCCAGAACACCTTCTTCTAGGTACGACTCAAGTTCTGCCTTTACCACTGTAATGTCGCTTGTTGATGCACTCACATTTATTTCCCCAGCTGGTGGCATGTAGGCAAAAAGCCGAGGGCATTTTGCACTCATTCCAGCCTTGTCTTGATTGGTGCTTGTGGTGACGAAAGGCTCCCTCTCTTGAATTGTGTTTTTCAAAGACGACTGAGTTGACTCTGAAATAATTAGGTCCACAATCTTAGAAATTTTTTCCTTTTTTATTTCCTCACATGGCAGCCATGCCAACTTAAACCTGGGGTCCATGACAGCTGCGGCAATGACATCAGTCGTCTCAAGAAACGAATGCAACCTCTTTTTGATAGAAGACTGTAGTGCATTAGCCAAGTTTAAGCAGTAGATTGGTTTACTTTCCGTGAATAGTTTGAGGCTGTGCTCAAGGCCAAATACAACTGGTGCAACGCAAGAAAGTGTCACCATGTTTTCTCCTTCCACTTCCGACATCGCCTCTTGGAACGGTTCCAAAACTTGTATCACTTCTTTTAGCATTGCTATTTCCATTCCTTTCAATTCTTCTACGGTCTTGCGCGATCCTAGGAGACGAATAGCTGAGTTGACACCATTAACGTCTTTGAGAACTGACTTAAGCATAGTCAGTTGAGAGTTCCATCTAGTAGCGTTGGCAGCCTGCAGTGAAACCCCAATCTTTTCCAAGAACGGTGCTGCCACAGTAGATCGACGTATTGCAGCTACAATACTACAGCACTTGTGTATCATAGTTGCAATTGCGCTGTTTCTGACACAGGGATCATTGAAGGCATCTCGTATGCAGAGTTGTTGTGTGTGTGCAAAGCAACTCGACCGATCCGGTGGAAGAAGGGCAAGGACCTCATTCAGATCAAGTTCTTCTTCCAAAATATCAAGGTTATCGGTGTCTCCATTTTCATCGATACTTTCATTCCTCACTTCATTTCCATATAATCCTGGTAGACAGACATCAAATGCTCTCACCATAGACGAAGCATTGTCTGCAACCACCTTCCTCACCTTGCCACGAATTCCGAATTTAGTGACTATATCCTCATATGCTGTAGCAATGTTCACAGCTGTGTGTCGTTCTACAAACTGATCGCAAGCAATGACACGCGATTTTAGCTCCCATGATGAGTTGATGAAGTGTACAGTGACAGCAAGAAACGATATCATTTTCCGATTCGTCCAGAGGTCCAATGTCAGGTAAATAAGACTGAGGTTTTCAAATTCTGTCATCAATTGCGACGTAATGTCTTTCGCTCTCTGCAGAAGTAAACTGCTTCTAAGTGTGGTTCTGCTTGGAAACACGAAGCGTGGTTCTGCTTCGTGTAGAAGAGCTCTAAAAGTCTTCCTTTCCACAATACTCAAAGGCAGTTGGTCACATGCAATGGAGTCTAAGAGTTTCTTTACCATAGCCCGTTGTTTGATGTGATTAGTGTTAAATTTGTTCTCTTGTGGATGCTTGGTTTTGAAGAACGAGGTCATTTTGTGCTGTGAATGTGATCCACAGCTCTCACGCTTCTTCTTTTCCTCTGCTGCTCTCAATGTCTCATATTCAGCATACTGAACTTTGTGAACTCTTCTGAGGTGGATAACTAGGTTAGATGTTGCCTTAGTTGATGCCGAATACGACTTTTTGCACTGCAAACAGTCCGCTATAAGATTCATGTCAGTAGACTTGACATTGACAGAATAAAACTTTGCCAGTGTAGCTGATAGTTGAGGCAATTGTACGTCCTCCCAGGCCTCCTCATCCCCGATTGAAGGGCCATCTGGTGTATCAATGTCTTTGTTATCCATCTGCAAAGAGAAAAAATGAGAAGTGAGAATCAATTTAATTTCACTTAGTTCTTCTTCTTCTTCTTTTTCTTCTTCTTACTATTATTATTATTATTTCATTATTTATTATTTATTATTATTATTATTATTAATTATTATTATATATTAAGGTGTTATACACCAGTGAGTTTTAATGTTGATATTTTTTTTATATGAAGATAAGTGGAGCTTTACTATATTCATTGACTAAAAGATGGTTTTTCAACCTTTTTCACCCACGTACCCTTTGAACATTCTTAGCGTTATCCATATACCCCCTCCTTCCCCTTTGTGATTATAATAATATTAATATAAAAAAAAAAAAAAACCATTCAGTTACGTATATTTGTAGGTAGTGAAAAATAGCATAAAACAACATAATTTCACTCCACACATCACTACACCAGACCCTACCATGCATCACACCAAAGTATAAAACAACATAATGGACCAATTTACTCTACTTGAGGTAAGGATTGATTTGACATCTTCAAGCCTCATATAGTTGGGCAGTGATGTTGATTTTTCTATGTGAACAGTATTTTTGATGATACAGCCAATTTAAGTACAGGAAAATGTATACGCTCTAAAACGACTGGCGCCATGTTGTGACGTCACTAGCTTAGACAACAGAGCAAAACAGCTGTAAAGCGGCCGCTACTATTATGTACTACCTACTAATACACCAACTTGCATTACCCCTACTACCGCAAGATGACCAGTAATCCTCCTTCAAGTGATGTAGTAGGTATTCACTGTGTTTGTGAATATGTAAGTTGTAGTTTATAAGGAAAAAGTGGATAGACAGAGATAAGTGGTCTGTGACACCAGACAAGTGACGACTTCTGGGATCGGCATTCCTTATAGGGAGCTTAAATGAACCTGCAATGACATGTAAAGCTAGACAGATAGACGAACTCATAGAGGAACAGGTAGAAATGTATGGCTTTCTTTCCCCACATAAGCAAAACATACACCCTTCGTCACTCTACTCACCACTACAACCTTTACTAACCATACATTTCTACCTGTTCCTCTATGAGTTCGTCTATCTGTCTAGCTGTACATGTCATTGCAGGTTCATTTAAGCTCCCTATAAGGAATGCCGATCCCAGAAGTCATCACTTGTCTGGTGTCACGGGCCACTTTGCTCTGTCTATCCACTTTTTCCTTATAAACTACAACTTACATATTCACAAACACAGTGAATACCTACTACATCACTTGAAGGAGGATTACTGGTCATCTTGCGGTAGTAGGGGTAATGCAAGTTAGTTAGGTTAGTAAAATAAAACTATAATTTGCGGTTTGCTGAGCCAAAACAAGCCGATCAGCTGATCAGGCGAGATCTGAGTCTGCAGTTACTACGTCACAACCAATCACAGCGCGTTCCGCCGTGTTGTGATATTTTGGTCCCAAAAAGGCCATATATTTCATTTATGGTGCATTTCTCAGCAAAAAGAATATGAGTACAGTGATATGTAGCCTATATTGCACCCAAAGCTTTATAATACTCCGTGTTTTAGGTGTGAGTAAATGGGTCCATTTCACTACACACATCACTACACCCTACTCCCACACACACTTGGAAGTGCGTGCCCCCTGATAAACAAAGATTTTTTTTCTCTCTATCGCAGGAATAGATGTAGTGCCTAATGATAATGTTCTGCTTTATAATTACCTTATTTAAATTAAGTAATTGTGAAATATTTTTTCCCCACGGCGGTGGCTGGGGTCAAAGTCAAGAAACACCTCCAACATACCTAGGTTCCGTGTCATTAGTTAGACTCATTACTGACTGAGCCACCATAACAATTACAATTTGCTACAGGGTTCAGTCAGCGTGGTCTCATAATAGAGCCTGACGGCAGTACATTAGCATATTCCTTTTCCAAACACCATGTACAGTAAGTGTGAAAAAAAAAAAACCTAATTCCATGCAGAAAATACTTTATGGTAAAAAATCATTAATTAATAAATGAATAAAAAATCTGTGTGGGCGGCAGTAATTGAAAATTAGAATTGGAAAGAGAATGAACACACACACACAAACAACTTACCTCTAGTATGGCACAATTGAGGTATTGTAGGTCGTCCTCCCTCTTCGCTACAGCTTCAGCTTGTCAGTGCTGTCAATAAACTGAAAGTACATAACTCGCGCCACCAGCGACAGCAAGTGTGACTGGAAGTGGGACAGGAATGGTACTCGTACGCGACGTGTACGTGACCCGTCATAGTTTCGTAAATCATGGTTGTTGTTATCTCTCTCTCTCTCTCTCTCTCTCTCTCTCTCTCTCTCTCTCTCTCTCTCTCTCTCTCTCTCTCTCTCTCTCTCTGTGTGTGTGTGTGTGTGTGTGTGTCAAATGATTTTGACTCGAAATATCAAATATAAATACAAATACAAAATACTTTTTTTCTGGGTGCCATGATACAAATACAAATACAAAATACTTTTTTATCTGGATGCTAAAATACAAATACAAATACAAATACATTAAAATTGTATTTAAATACAGTTCAAATACAAATACAATTGTATTTGATCCACCCCTGGTCTTGTCCACGCGAGCTGGCTCGCGATCGTCAGTTTCACCCTCTCAGTGCGAGTTTGGAGCTCATTATTACCGATCTTAGGGTAATGCTGGGACCTCACACACCACACACCCCCATCCCCTTGCTCAAGGGGGACAGTAACCGCCCGAATTTGTCAAGTGAAAAATCCCCGGGAGCACGAGGATTCGAACCGCCTACCCACAGAGTGAGAGACCAGAGCGCTATCAACCTGACCATCGCGCGGTGTGTGTGTGTGTGTGTGTGTGTGTGTGTGTGTGTGTGTGTGTGTTACTCACTGTGTACTCCGTAGTGTAGGGGAAGCACGCTCGGTTCACAACCGAGATGTCCCGGGTTCGATCCCCTGGCGGAGCGGAAGCAGATGGGCTGTTTCCTTAAAACCCAAGCCCCTGTCCACCCAGCAGTGAATGGGTACCGGGTGTTAGCCGGGGTTTGTGACCTGCTCTCCGGGGTGGTGGCTTCGCCCAAAACTAAGCACTAAGGATGAATGATAAAAATGTTGATATGGAGACGGGGCCATACGAGCGTTGCTCTGGCCCTGTAAAATACAACTAGATGAATACACACACACACACACACACACACACACACACACATACACACACACACACACACACACACACTTACTACAACCATCTTCTTTCACTCTCACTCTCTAAATAAAATATATAAAACAAAATAAATCAAATCAAATCTAAAAAAATCTAATCTCTCTCTCTCACCCTCCCACCCACCCCTCTCTCTCTCTCTCTCTCTCTCTCTCTCTCTCTCTCTCTCTCTCTCTCTCTCCCCAAACAGGCACAGATTTAGCCATAGACTCCTGCCCGCGTGACAAGGTGGATATTAACGGCACGTGTCATCGCCTCCTCACGCAAGGGCCCTGCCAACCCTCTGACTTCGTACTCTTAGATCCCCATACCTACGAGGGCTACTGTGCCGCCCGCCTCTGTGCCCCTGACCGAGTGTTTGTGTTCAATGACCAGCTGTGTCATGACCCCTTCAGCTCACACCATTGTCAAGGTAAGTCATGAGGAGAGAGAATGGACGGAATTAGAGAAAGAAAGTGAGGAGAAAAATAGGTACTGAGGAGAAGGAGGGAAAGAAAGAAAGAAAATGAGGAGAAAAAAGGTAATGAGGTGAAAGAAAGGATAGAAATAGAGAAAGAAAGTGCATGAGGATAAACAAATTGTGTGTATTATGGTTTGTGGTTAGGTGGTGTGTGTGTGTTGTGTGTGTGTGTGTGACTGTGTGTGTGTTGTGTAGTTGTGTGTGTGTGTTGTGTGTGTGGTGTGTGTGTTGTGTGTGTGTGTTGTGTGTTGTGTGTGGTGTGTGTGTGTGTGTGTGTGTGTGTGTGTGTGTGTGTGTGTGGTGTGTGTGTTGTGTGTGTGTGTGTGTGTGTGTGTGGTGTGTGTGTGTGTGTGTGTGTGTGTGTGGTGTGTGTGTGTGTGTGTGTGTGTGTGTGTGTGTGTGTGTGTGTGTTTGTGGTTGTGTGGGTGTGTGTGTGTGTGTGTGTATGTGTTTGTTTGTGTGGTTGGTGGTGTTGTGTGTGTGTGTGTGTGTGTGTGTGTGTGTGTGTGTGTTGTGTGTGTGTGTAGGTGTGGTGTGTGTGATGTTTGTTGTGTTGGTGTGTGTGTGTAGTGTGTGTTGTGTTTGGTTTGTGTGTTAGGTGGTGTGTGTGTAGTGGTGTGTGTGTGTGTGTGTGTGTGTGTGTGGTGTGTTGTGTGTGGTGTGTGTGTGGTGTGTGTAGTGTGTGTATGTGTTATGGTTTGTGGTTAGGTGGTGTGTGTGTAGTGTGTGTATGTGTTATGGTTTGTGGTTAGGTGGTGTGTGTGTAGAGTGTGTGTGTGTGTGTGTGTGTGTGGTGTGTGTGTGTGTGTAGTGTGTGTGAGTGGTGTTTATGTGTTGTGGTTAGGTGGTGTGTGTGTTAGTGTGTGTAGTTGTGTATGGTTTGTGGTTAGGTGGTGTGTGTGGGTAGTGTTTGGTGTGTGTGTTGTGTGTGTGTGTTGGGGTTTGTGTGTGTGTAGTGTGTTGTGTGTGTGTGTGTGTGTGTGGTGTGGTTGTGTGTGTGTGTGTGGTGTGTGTGGTGTGTGTGTGTGTGTGTGTTTACAGTGAGAATGTAATCTTATGAATATAATAAAACACATAAAACACTACCGTCTCCCATAAAACCTCACTCATATCCACGTTTTCTACGGCACTTACTCCCATCCCTCATCACATTTTCCAACATTGATATTTATGGATTACTACACAAAACTTATTCTTCCCTTACCCACGCTCTCTCTATAAAGCCATACAGTATACATGTATTTCTATGGTATACTTCTGTATTTCTATGTACTCTATTTTTTTTTTATATACATTCTTTTGTACTGCATTTCTATAGCATACCTTTCAACCTATCTTCACCCACGTTTTCTATGGTGTCTAATCTCTTCTTCCCCTTCACCGCCTTCTGCAGGAGATAAAGAACTGTTCCAGACGGCCTTCGGGACCCCCATCTGTCAGTGCCCCGACGGCTTCCTGGACGGGGGACCAGGGCAGTGCATGGCCCCCCTCACCCCCACCCCCGACTGCCCCCCCGGCCAGGTAACAATAAAATAAAGTAGCTTAGTAGTATGAAAAGTAAGTAGTAGTAGTAGTAGTAGTAGTAGTAAAAGTAAGAAAAGTAGCTTAGTAGTAAGAATGAGATCAATAATAGTCTTTCAGAGCATCATGCATATTACGGGTGACATCTGGTAGTAATCTGCTAACTCCTGCTAGTAATAATTTAACAACAACGACAATTCTGAAACTCAAATGTGGCTTTTATAGGACTCAAATGTGACTTCTGAAACTCAAATGTGGCTTTTATAGGACTCAAATGTGACTTTTGAAACTCAAATGTGGCTTTTATAGGATTCAAATGTGACTTTTGAAACTCAAATGTGGCTTTTATAGGACTCAAATGTGACTTCTGAAATTCAAATGTGGCTTTTATAGGACTCAAATGTGACTTCTGAAACTCAAATGTGGCTTTTATAGGACTCAAATGTGACTTCTGAAACTCAAATGTGGCTTTTATAGGACTCAAATGTGACTTCTGAAATTCAAATGTGGCTTTTATAGGACTCAAATGTGACTTCTGAAACTCAAATGGGCTTTTATAGGACTCAAATGTGACTTCTGAAACTCAAATGTGGCTTTTATAGGACTCAAATGTGACTTCTGAAATTCAAATGTGGCTTTTATAGGACTCAAATGTGACTTCTGAAACTCAAATGTGGCTTTTATAGGACTCAAATGTGACTTCTGAAGCTCAAATGTGGCTTTTATAGGACTCAAATGTGACTTCTGAAACTCAAATGTGTTTTTCTAGGACTCAAATTTAACTTTTGAAGCTCAAATGTGGCTTTTATAGAACTCAAATGTGACTTTTTATCAATTTTCACATGTGTTTTTTTTCGTAGCTCATTTATTAAGTCCGTAGAGCAGGTGTGTCTTTACGTAGCTCAGGTGTGGTGTCTTCAGGTGTGTAGTGCATGCCCCCCTCTACCCCCCTCGCCACCCTCCCACGCCCCCCCACAGGTGCTTTGGTCAGACAGCGCGCGGTCCATGCAGGTGTGTGGTCCGGACCCCTGTGGCCGCTTGAACCTGGACCGCCCCCTCCCCTCCCCCCCCTTCGTGCCCTCCCTCGCCGACCACACCTGTCATCAACTAGGCCAGGTGAGTGTCAATACATAAGAACATACGAACATAAGAAAATAAGGAAGCTACAAGAGGCCGTGAGACCTACACGAGGTAGTTCCTGTTACTTAACACTACCTACATCCACCTTTTATCCCCATCCATGAATTTATCCAGCCTCCTTTTAAAGCTCTCTAATGACTCCGCACTAACTACCTGTCTACTGAGTCCATTCCAATCATTTACCACCCTATTTGTGAACCAGTTTTTCCCAATTCTTTGATAAATCTACGCTTTTCCAGCTTGAATCCGTTACTTCTTGTTCTACCCTTGTTCATAGCCGTAAGAACTTTTCCTACCTCTCCTCTTTAAGTCCTCTATGAGTCCTCTTTAAGTGTTCTGTTATTACTCATCACCTTCACTAACACCATTCCTGTATACTTAACCCCTTCACACCCAGATTTTCCTTTGCTGTAAAAAATTGTATGTTGTTAGCCATAACATAACGAAAAGTAACTGAATATACCAAATTAGTTAGTCGACAAAGATACTGAAAAGGTCATATCTATAAAATATTGCTTATATTCACTAAAAATCGTCTAATGATAGCCAACTACAATGGAAATTACGCTCTGGGTCTCAAGAGGTCAAATATTCTACTGTCATTCCAAATAAGCTTTTCTATTATTCTTCTATTCTGCTACTATTCAAATGATAGCTCAAATAGGGATTAATAATACTAATACTGAAAATACTAATACTGATCATTGCATTGAAGTAATGATTAATCTAGCAATGCCTATCATATTTTTATGTCTTGTAGTAAGTTTTGTCTAATTTGTGATTTTTAAGGAATATCTGGAAGTATCATGTCATTGTGAATTGGCTGAAATAGGGACTTCTAATAATTGTAACTGAAAACTGATTCCAGATTCGTGTTCAGCATGCCCGAAAATTGTTAGGAACAAATTTTCTAGCAAATCTATTTTTCAAAAAATCTAGGCAAAATTTGCAATATTTTTTGAAAAATAGATTTGCTTGAAAATTTGTTCCTAGCAGTTTTCGGGCATGCTAAACACGAATCTGGAATAAGTTTTCAGTTACAATGATTAGAAGTCCCTATTTCAGCCAATTCACAATGACATGATACTTCCAGATATTCCTTAAAAATCACAAATTAGAATTTGAATCTGAAAACTGATTCCAGATTCATGTTCAGCACGCCCGAAAACTGTTAGGAACAATTTTTCAACCAAATCATTGTTAAAAAAATATTGCAAATTTTGCAAGGGGTCTTGGTGATCCCTTGCAAAATTTGCAATATTTTTTGAAAATTGATTTGCTTGAAAATTTGTTCCTAACAGTTTTAGGGCATGCTGAACACAAATCTGGAGTCAGTTTTCAGTTAAAATTATTAGAAGTCCCTATTTCAGCCAATTCACAATGACATGATACTTCCAGATATTCCTTAAAAATCACAAATTAGACAAAACTTACTATAAGACATAAAAATATGACAGGAATTGCTAGATTAATCATTAAATGATCAGTATTAGTATCTGCAGTATTAGCAGTGGCGGCTCGTGATGAAATGAAATGGAGGGACTGCAAGCTTTACACAACAGTAGGATACACAAATTTTACCTATCTCAGGTATGAGTTGTAGTTGATGTTCACGGATTTCAGGGCATGGTAGTCGTGGTGGTGGTAGAAAGGATGGTGGGGGTGGTAGTGTTGGTAGTAGAGGGGATGGCTGAGGTGGTGATAGTAGAATTACGTACTACAGTATTACTTGAAAATAAAGTCGGTACCGCTTGATTTCAGTCTTTTCATTTAATGTCAGCTGGGATAAGTTGATGTTTTGCAAATACTTCACTGGATTTTCCATCGTCATAGGGTAATTAAAGAAAGCGCGATTTAACCACGAGAGGGACGCGACTTTGCTGCCTCGACTGCAGCTCTTTGTTTTCGCAAGTGGCGCAGCAGCTGCGCAGACATGAATCGTACAGCAAATATGAAAGTAACTTAAATTTTGGTCTGGTTTTTATGAAAATTCACTTAGTAACGTATTGAAAATAATTAAATAACATATAATGACTTTTTATTATGATATATTTGTTAGTAGTGTATCAATTCTGCTGTGTCTCTAAAGGCATCATACACCTGGCAGTGAGTGTCTGGGGGTGCTGCAGCTCTGCAGCCCTATGCCACGAGCCGCCACTGAGTATTAGTATTATTATTATCAATCCCTATTTGAGCCACCTATGCGATTGTCAAATTACTTATAAAAACCTAGGAATACTATAGCAATCCTGTGGGACTTCTAATGTCCTCCCATGACTCCTGTAGGATGCGTGAAGGAGCGAAGGAACCGTGAAGGACTCTTTAGGATTGTATACAAATCGAAGGATACTAAAAAAAATTGTTCTTCCTCCTCCCATTTCCTCTCCTCCCTTTTAGCTAGGCGGATATGTGGCCAAATATAGGATGATTGTGGCTTTTGTGGTAAAAGCACCAAATTTGGCACATTTGATGATCATGACATACCAAAGGATCTCAGATATAGGGCCAAGCACATTTTTCCCTTTGACACCCATAAAGTGGGGAAATCCAAGATGGCCGCCATCTGAATCGTGAAAGTTTATTTTACGTCATATCTTTCTGAATATATATCACATAGACATGAATAACATATCGTTTTATATGTTTTCACACATAAGGAAGTCAATGGCACCACTCATTTGTCGCTAGAAGGCATTAAAATCCCTATTAAGCTGATATTCATGATAAATATATATAATATAATATATATTAATATAATACTTCTCTTCTTGCAGGTGACTGATCAGAAGTAGAATCCACCATGTCGGCGAAGAAGCGATGTAAGATCGTAGAAGATTACAGTTTGCAACCATCTACATCGACAGTTGGCTATCCTCCCATCGATTGGAGTCGTTGTGCCCTTTGCCAAGAACATTCTTCAGAGCCTCTCCAGTGCCCAGCAAAATCAAAGAGGACAGATGTTGGGGCTGGGTATCACCGTGTGGGTGACAATTTAATAAAGTTTCGAGAATTAGGTGAACAGCCAGTTGGCGTGCACATAGCACAATTAGATGATGGCGATGGTATCCCTCAGACACTTGCCAAACATAGCGCACAGTGGCACTCATCTTGCCGTTTGAAGTGTTCTTCAAGTCGTCTAGCACGACTTCAGACAGTTGCAATACCTCCATGTGAAAGTGACATCCGAGATCGCCCTTACACTCGGCGACAGTTTTCACGAAAAGACCGACCTTTTGAAGGTGATGTATGTTTCTTCTGTGATGAAGTTGCAACGGAACGTGCCTCTCTGCATGATGCCATGATGCCCAAACTGTCCGATCGAGTTAAGCAATGCGCCCTGAAGCTTCAAAATCAAGAACTCATTGCAAAACCTAGCTCCGGCGATCTGGTGGCACAGGATGCCAAATATCATGCACCATGCCTTGTGAAATTGTACAACGCAGCCAGTAGGAAAACAGCAGTAGATCGACAAAGGAACACAGATGGAGTATCTCACGGCATAGCATTGGCGGAACTCTTAGGCTACATAGAAGACACAAAGATGATCGAGCAATCGGTTGCCCCAATATTCCAGTTGTCTGATCTTCTCAAATTATACACTGATCGACTGAGACACCTGGGGGTTGAGGTAACTGGCCGTATCCACTCTTCAGACTTAAAAGATCGAATACTTGCTAATGTCCCTGGAATCCGGGCCTACAAGCAAGGCCGAAACGTTTTACTCAGTTTTGAAGATGATGTCGGATTTGCACTGATGAATTCGAATGTGGATAACTGCGACGACGAAGCTACAGTATATGTTTAGCTAAGGCAGCACAACTCATTCGTCGAGATATGTTGGGAATGCAAGCAACATTTGATGGGTCCTTTAGCAAAGGCTGCCAAGAACAGGCTGTTCCCAAGTCACTGGTGGCACTAGTTGCCATGATAATGGACGGCCCAAACATTATGAATAAAGTAACTGAGCAGGTGAGACAATCAACGCTCAGTATGGCACAATTGCTGCAGTACAACAGCTACGTGAAAAGACGCCCAGGTTCCACTGGTACTCATCACACTAAGAGCAGAGAGACGCCACTGCCAATATACCTCGGTATGATGATTCATGCAAACACACGAAAACGTGAACTTGTTGATATCTTGTTCCCGGATTCCAGGGACATTAGCAAGTATTCGATCTTTTAAGTCTGAAGAGTGGATACGGCCAGTTACCTCAACCCCCAGGTGTCTCAGTCGATCAGTGTATAATTTGAGAAGATCAGACAACTGGAATATTGGGGCAACCGATTGCTCGATCATCTTTGTGTCTTCTATGTAGCCTAAGAGTTCCGCCAATGCTATGCCGTGAGATACTCCATCTGTGTTCCTTTGTCGATCTACTGCTGTTTTCCTACTGGCTGCGTTGTACAATTTCACAAGGCATGGTGCATGATATTTGGCATCCTGTGCCACCAGGTCGCCGGAGCTAGGTTTTGCAATGAGTTCTTGATCTTGAAGCTTTAGGGCGCATTGCTTAACTCGATCGGACAGTTTGGGCATCATGGCATCATGCAGAGAGGCACGTTCCGTTGCAACTTCATCACAGAAGAAACATACATCACCTTCAAAAGGTCGGTCTTTTCGTGAAAACTGTCGCCGAGTGTAAGGGCGATCTCGGATGTCACTTTCACATGGAGGTATTGCAACTGTCTGAAGTCGTGCTAGACGACTTGAAGAACACTTCAAACGGCAAGATGAGTGCCACTGTGCGCTATGTTTGGCAAGTGTCTGAGGGATACCATCGCCATCATCTAATTGTGCTATGTGCACGCCAACTGGCTGTTCACCTAATTCTCGAAACTTTATTAAATTGTCACCCACACGGTGATACCCAGCCCCAACATCTGTCCTCTTTGATTTTGCTGGGCACTGGAGAGGCTCTGAAGAATGTTCTTGGCAAAGGGCACAACGACTCCAATCGATGGGAGGATAGCCAACTGTCGATGTAGATGGTTGCAAACTGTAATCTTCTACGATCTTACATCGCTTCTTCGCCGACATGGTGGATTCTACTTCTGATCAGTCACCTGCAAGAAGAGAAGTATTATATTAATATATATTATATTATATATATTTATCATGAATATCAGCTTAATCGGGATTTTAATGCCTTCTAGCGACAAATGAGTGGTGCCATTGGCTTCC
>JACEEZ010022192.1:160000-165716 GCA_016584305.1 Chionoecetes opilio
CCTTAGTTATTTTCTCTGTGGTTCTTTAGTTAATATCCTTAGTTATTTTCTCTGTGGTTCTTTAGTTAATATCCTTAGTTATTTTCTCTGAGGTCTTTAGTTAATATCCTTAGTATTTTTCTCTGGTTCTTTAGTTAATATCCTTAGTTATTTTCTCTGACGTTCTTTAGTTAATATCCTTAGTTTTTTTCTCTGTGGTTCTTTAGTTAATATCTTAGTTATTTTCTTGACGTTCTTTATAATATCCTTAGTTATTTTCTCTGTGGTTTTTTAGTTAATATCCTTAGTTATTTTCTCTGTGGTTCTTCAGTTAATATCCTTAGTTATTTTCTTGTTCTCTTTTCTATTATATTCTGAGGTTTTTTAATGAATATCTATTTTTTTTTCTTCAATTATTGTTCGTTTTAGGTGTGTCTCTGGTGGTCTCTCTCTCTCTCTCTCTCTCTCTCTCTCTCTCTCTCTCTCTCTCTCTCTCTCTCTCTCTCTCTCTCTCTCTCTCTCTCTCTCTCTCTCTCTCTCTCTCTCTCTCTCTCTCTCTCTCTCTCTCACACACACATTGTAGTTGTTGTTGCTATTATCGTAAACATTGTCATTGATACTATTATTATTATTTACTGGCAGAAATAATAATAATAATAATAATAATAATAATAATAATAATAATAATAATAATAATAATAATAATAATAATAATAATAATAATAATAATAATAATAATAATAATAATAATAATAATAATAATAATAGTATCACAATATCAAAATCAACATCATTATTTTATTTTCCTTCTCTTTTCTACTTGTTTTCAGGGTGTAATATCGCATAGTATTTATTTGTAGTTGTCTTCATCATAAACATTTCAAAATACCACCACATCATTGTATGGTAAAGTAATGTAGTAAAAAGTATAAAAAACACATTATCCACTTCATCATTCTCATTGTCATTATCATTTCCTGCTACATTTAATGACTCACTCAAAACAACAATTATACAACAACAACATTTTGACTCAATGACTCAATTATGGTATGTTTGTTTGTCTGTATCTGTCTTTATGTCTGTCTGTATGTATGTCTGTCTGTCTGTTTCTGTCTCTGTCTGTCTGTCTCTCTCTTTTTTGTTGTTTGTCTGTATGTATGTTGTCTGTTGCTTCTGTCCCCGTTGTCTTCTCTTCTCTTTTATGTCGTCTGTCTGTATGTTGTGTTTGTCTGTTTCTGTCTCTGTCTTCTGTCTCTCTCTTTTTAAATATTGTCTGTCGTATTATGTTTTCTGTCTGTTTTTCTGTCTCTGTCTGTCTTTTTCCCCTCTTTTTTAGTCTGTTGTCTGATGCTTTGTCTGTCTGTTTCTGTCTCTTCTGTCTGTCCCTTCTCTCTTTATGTCTGTCTGTCTGTATGTATGTTCGTCGTTTCTGTCTCTGTCTGTTGTTCTCCTTTATGTCTGTATTCTGTTGTTGTGTGTCTGCCCTTTTTTCTGTTTTCTGTCTGTCTGCCCCTCTCTCTCTTTATGTCTGTTGTCTGTTGTATGTGTTCTTTCTTTTCGTTCTGTCGACGTCTTTTCTCTTTTTAGTTGTCTGTTTTTAGGGTCTGTCGTCTGTTTCTGTCTCTGTCTGTCTGTCTCTCTCTCTTTATGTCTGTCTGTATGTCTGTGTGTGTCTGTTTCTGTCTCTGTCTGTCTGTCTCTCTCTCTTTATGTCTGTCTGTCTGTATGTATGTGTGTCTGTCTGTTTCTGTCTCTGTCTGTCTGTCTCTCTCTCTTTATGTCTGTCTGTCTGTATGTATGTGTGTCTGTCTGTTTCTGTCTCTGTCTGTCTGTCTCTCTCTCTTTATGTCTGTCTGTCTGTATGTATGTGTGTCTTCTGTTTCTTCTCTTCTGTTGTCTCTCTCTCTTATGTCTGTCTGTCGTATTATGTGTGTCTGTCTGTTTCTGTCTTTGTCTGTCTGTCTGTCTCTCTTTATGTCTGTCTGTCTGTATGTATGTGTGTCTGTCTGTTTCTGTCTTTGCCCCTGTCTTCTCTCTCTCTTTATGTCTGTCGATTTTGAGTGTGTCTTTTTTCTGTCCTGTCTGTCGTCCTCTCTCTTTATTCTGTCGTATGTCTGTGTCGTCTGTTTCTGTCTCTGTCTGTCTGTCTCTCTTTTTTATTCTGCTGTCTGTTTTTTATGGTTCTGTCTGTTTCTGTCTCTGTCTGTCTGTCTCTTCTTTTTATGTCTTCTGTCTTATTATGTTTTTTGTCTTTTCTGTCCTGTCTGTCTTCTCTCCTTTTTATGTTGCCTTCTGTATGTATGTCTGTCTGTCTGTTTCTGTCTCTGTCTGTCTGTCTCTCTTTCTTTATGTCTGTCTGTCTGTATGTATGTGTGTCTGTATGCTTCTGTCTCTGTCTGTCTGTCTCTCTCTCTTTATGTCTGTCTGTCTCTCTCTCTTTATGTCTGTCTGTCTGTATGTATGTGTGTCTGTAGCTTCTGTCTCGTCTGTCTTTTCTCCCTCTTTATTCTGTCTGTCTCTCTCTCTTTATTCTTCTGTTGTTGTATGTGTGTCTGTTGCTGAATTCTCTTGTCTGTAGTCTGTAGTCTGTCGACTTTTGTTTGGGTGTCTTTTTGTTAGAAAAAAAAAAAAAAAAAACCTGAATAAAAAAAAAGCCGTGCGTCATTACCCCCCCAAAAAAAAATTATAATAATGACACAAACACACACACACACACAAAAAAACCCAGGAAACACGTGACTACAGTTGCCCCCGAGCTTTATTTCCCTCTATTTAAATCAGGAAGCAGAGGAAATAAATATGAAGAAAAACTAGAAAAAATTGAAAAAAAATGGCAAAAAAAGACCTTTTCATCAACTTTTCCCTTCATTCTTTCCCAAAGGCCAGAGGAGAAGAGGAGAGAGAAGAAAAAGAAGAGAAGAAGGAAAAAGAGAGAGAAAAGAGAAAAGAGAGAGAAGGGGGCGAGAGAAGAGAGAGAGAGAGAGAGAGAGAGAGAGAGGAGAGAGAGAGAAGGAGGAGAGAAAGGGGGAGAGAGAGAAAAAGAGAGAGGGGAGAAGAGGGGGGAGAGAGAGAGACAGACAAGCAGACAGACATATACAGACAGACAGAGACAGAAACACACACAAACAAACAGCCAGACAGACAGACGAGACGAAACCACAAAACAACCCAGCAGACGAAAGAGACAGATACAACAACAAAAAAACAGCCAGACAGACGAAGGACAGAAACACACACAAACAAAAAAAGCCCAAAAAACAGACAGAGACAGACAGACAACACACAAACAAACGCCAGACAAAAAAGAAGAGCAGAAACACACACAAAAAAAAACCCGACAGAAGACAGAGACAGAAAAAACACACAAAAAACAAACAAAAAGACAGAGACAGAAACACACACAAACAAACAGCCAGACAAACAGACAGAGACAGAAACACACACAAACAAACAGCCCGACAGACGACAAGACAGAAACACACAAAAAACGCCGACAAACAAAAAGACAGAAACACCACAAACAAAAAGCCCCGAAAACAACAGAACAGAAAAACCCCAAAAAAAAAGCCGACAAAAGAAGAGACGAAAAACCCCACAAACCCCCAGCCAAGAAACGCAGAAACACACACAAAAAAAAGCCAACAGACGACAGAGACAGAAACACACACAAACAAGCAGCCCGACAAAAAGACGAGACGAAAAACACCAAAAAAACACCGCAACGACAGAGACCAAAAACACAACAAACAAACAGCCAGACAGACAGACAGAGACAGAAACACACACAAACAAACAGCCAGAAACAGACAGAGACAGAAACACACACAAACAAACAGCCAGACAGACAGACAGAGACAGAAACACACACAAACAAACAGCCAGACAAACAGACAGAGACAGAAACACACACAAACAAACAGCCAGACAAACAGACAGAGACAGAAACACACACAAACAAACAGCCAGACAAACAGACAGAGACAGAAACACACACAAACAAACAGCCAGACAAACAGACAGAGAAGAAACACACACAAAAAAACAGCCAGACAAAAAAACAGAGACAAAAAACCACAAACAAAAGCCAGACAAACAGACGAGACAGAAAAAACCACAAAAAAAACGCCAGACAACGCGAGACGAAACACTCAAACAAACAGCCAGACAAACAGACAGAGACAGACAGACAGACACACAAACAAACAGCCAGACAGACATATACATCCAGACAGACACAGACAGACAAACAGACACAGACAGACAAACAAACAAACAGAAAGAAAGAGTCAGCGTTGCCAGTGTGGGTCTTTCCTCTGTTTGGGTCAGCAGTGTTACCAAAACCGGTATATTTTTTTTGTCATCTAAGTGACGGGGAATGGATGTGCGCTCTCTCCCTCTCTCCCCCCCCCCCTTCCTCTTCCTCTCTCTCTCTCCCTCTCTCTCTCCCCCTTCCCCCCCCCCACACACCACCCACCCAAAAACCCCGCACAACATCCCAAAGATAATACACAAATAAAATTTTTAATGATTTCTTTTTGTTTTTTTATTTTTTAAACGAAATGGAGAGAGAAGAGAGAGAGGGGAGAAGAGAGAGAGAAGAGAGAAGAGAGAGAGAGAGAGAGAGAGAGAAGAGAGAAGAGGGGAGAAGAGAGAACTTATCCCCCCCGCCGTGTAAAAAGTAAAAAGGGATAGAGCAAAAAAGGGAATGGGAAAAAAGAGAAAAAGGGGGAAAAAAATAGCGAAAAAAAGATAGGGTAAAGGGAAAGGAGGGAGGGGGAAAAAGGGAGGAGGGGGAGGGGGAAAGGAGGGGGGAAGGAGGGGGGGAAGGAGGGGGGAAGGAAAAGGAGGAAGGAATGGGGGGGGGGAGGGAAAAGGGGGGGGGGAAGGGGAGGGGGAATGAGAGAGAGTAAAGGGGCGCGTCACCTCATTTTCCGTCTATTTTTTCCAAAACTTTCTAAAAAACAATTTTCGACTGCAAAACCTCACACACCAAACGTTTGCCTGCACTACCTCAGCTGTTCCCCGCGACTGTAAACAAATGGCTCCGGCCAGGGCAGGCTAGAGTACCTTGGGGAGGCTATCGCTGGTATACACTTTAATTTTGGTTTTTTTATCAAACTAGACGCCTAGAGAGAAGGAGGGGGGAAAGGGGGTTTAAAAATTTCACCTTTCCTTTTCTCTCCTCTCTCTCTCCTCTCTCTCTCCTCCCTCTCCTCTCTCCTTCCCCTCCCCTCTCCTCTCTCTCTCTCTCTCTCCCCCAACCCCAATTTTTTTTCGTTGTCCCGTAACGATTATGTAATTGTTGTATTTAAGTATGATTTTGTAATTTTGTATAGGGGAAGGGTTTAAAAAAATAAAATAAAATAATAAAAATAATAATAAAATAATAATAATAATAAAATATAATAAATAATAATAATAAAATAATAATAAAAAAAAAAATTTTTGCCCGGGGCATACACCAAAAAAAAAACAACAACAAAACAGGGTTAACTTAAGTACTAGAGCAAAACAAAAAATACATAATATAACCCTGGGGACATAGTTCAAAGTGCATATATACATAGGGGAAAAGGGAAGGGGTAGGGGTGTAGGGGTGTTTGTGTTATTTGGGAAAGTCAGGGAAAGTTATTTGTTTGTTTGGTGGGAGGTAAATATTTTTTGAAGAAACTTAAAAGTTAAATGTCACATAAGCGAGTCCTTGGGGAGAGAGAGGAGAAAAGAAAAGAAGAGA
>JACEEZ010022193.1:0-105769 GCA_016584305.1 Chionoecetes opilio
CACCCATAAGTAGCTTACATTACATTAAGCTATTAAATAGAAGAGTAAGAGGTTATTTATTGTGATATAACGGTATATTGCAAGCGTTTTTCATAGTTTCTTGTAAACTGTAGTGTTATTGTATATATACAAGTAGTTTTACTTATTATATTGCTATAAACCCATAAAATGTAGTGTTTTCAATGATTCTAGCTAGTTATCAGTGATATATAGCTGTTTTCCTACAAATTGAAGTATAAAATCCTCTTTTTAGAATAATTTGCACCTATAAGTAGCTTACATTACATTAAGCTATTAAATAGAAGAGTAAGAGGTTATTTATTGTGATATAACTGTATATTGCAAGCGTTTTTTATAGTTTCTTCTAAACTGTAGCGTTATTGTATATATACAAGTAGTTTTACTTATTATATTGCTATAAACCCATAAAATGTAGTGTTTTCAATGACTTTAGCTAGTTATCAGTGATATATAGCTGTTTTCCTACAAATTGAAGCATAAAATCCTCTTTTTAGAATAATTTGCAGCTATAAGTAGCTTACAAACTTAACTTATATTAAGCTATTAAATGGAAGAGTAAGAGGTTATTTATAGTGATATAACGGTATATTGCAATCGTTTTTCATAGTTTCTTCTAAACTGTTGCGTTATTGTATATATACAAGTAGTTTTACTTACTATATTCCTATAAACCCATAAAATATAGTGTTTTCAATGATTTTAGCTAGTTATCAATGATATATAGCTGTTTTCCTACAAATTGAAGTATAAAATCCTCTCTTTAGAATAATTTGCACCTATAAGTAGCTTACACTACATTAAGCTATTAAATTGAAGAGTAAGAGGTTATTTATTGTGATATAACGGTATATTGCAAGCGTTTTTCATAGTTTCTTGTAAACTGTAGCGTTATTGTATATATACAAGTAGTTTTACTTATCATATTGCTATAAACCCATAAAATGTAGTGTTTTCAATGATATTAGCTATTTATCGGTGATATATAGCTGTTTTCCTACAAATTGAAGTATAAAATCCTCTTTTTAGAATAATTTGCACCTATAAGTAGCTTACATTACATTAAGCTATTAAATAGAAGAGTAAGAGGTTATTTATTGTGATATAACGGTATATTGCAAGCGTTTTTTATAGTTTCTTCTAAACTGTAGTTATTGTATATAATACAAGTAGTTTTACTTATTATATTGCTATAAACCCATAAATGTAGTGTTTTTCAATGATTTTAGCTAGTTATCAGTGATATATAGCTGTTTTCCTACAAATTGAAGTATAAAATCCTCTTTTTAGAATAATTTGCACCTATAAGTAGCTTACATTACATATAAGCTATTAAATGGAAGAGTAAGAGGTTATTTATAGTGATATAACGGTATACTTGCAAGCGTTTTTCATAGTTCTTTAACTGTAGCGTTATTGTTATATATAGAGTAGATATACTTATCCTATTGCTTTATAAACCCATAAAATGTAGTGTTTTCAATGGATAGTTTAAGCTATTATCGGTGATTATAGCTGTCTTTCCTACAAAATTGAAGTATAAAATCCTCTTTTAGAATAATGTGCACCTAAAGTACCGTACATGACATTAAGCTATTAAATAGAGAGTAAGAGGGTTATTTATTGTGATTTATTAACTGATTATATTGCAAGCGTTTTTCATAGTTTCTTGTAAAACTGTAGCGTTGTAATGTATATATACAAGTAGTTTTACTTATTAATTGCTATAAACCCATAAATGTAGTTGTTTCAATGAGTTTAGTAGTTATCAGAATATATAGCTGTTGTCCTATAAATTGAAGTATAAAATCCTCTTTTTTAGAAAAATAATTTGCACCTATAAGTACTTACCTTACATTAAGCTATTGAATAGAAGAGTAGAGGTTATTTATTGTGATTATAACGGTATATTGCAAGCGTTTTTCAGAGTTTCTCTAAAACGTGCGTCTCATGTATAATATACAAGTGTTTTACTTATTATATTCCTATAAACCCATAAAATATAGTTGTTTTCAATGATTTAAGCTGTTATCAATGGATATATAGCTGTTGCCTAACAAATGGAAGATAAAATCCTCTTTTTAGAAATAATTGCACGTATAAGTAGCTTACCATTTACATTAAGCTATTAATGGAAAGAGTAAGAGGTTATTTATAGTGATATAACGGTATATGGGCAAGCGTTTTTCATAGGTTCTTCTAAACTGTTGCGTTGATTGGTATGCTCCCATATACAAGTAGTTTTACTTACTATATTCTTATAAACCCCATAAAATATAGTGTTTTCAATGATTTTAGCTAGTTAGCAATGATATATACGGTTTTCTACAAATTGAAGTATAAAATCCTCTCTTTAGACTAATTTGCACCTATAAGTAGCTTACACTACATTCAAGCTATTAAATTGAAGAGTAAGAGTTATTTATTGTGGATATACCGGTATATTGCAAGCGTTTTTATAGTTTCTTGTAAAACTGTAGCGTTATGTCATATATACAAAGTAGTTTAACTTATCCTATTGCTATAAACCCAAAAATGTAGTGTTTTCAATGATATTAAGCTATTTATCGGTGGATTATATAGCTGTTTTCTACAAATGTGAAAGTTATAAAATCCTCTTTTTAGAAATAATTGCACCTATAAGTAGCTTACATTACATTAAAGCTATTAAATAGAAGAGTACAGAGGTTATTTATTGTGATATAACGGTATATTGCAAGCGTTTTTCATAGTGTCTTGTAAACTGTAGCGATATTGTAGATAACAAGTAATTTTTACTTATCATATTGCTATAAACCCATAAAATGTAGTGTTTTCAATTGATATTAGCATTTACGGTGATATTAGCTGTTTTTCCTACAAAATTGAAGCATAAAATCTTCTTTGTAGAATTAAATTTGCACCCTATAAGTAGCTTACATTCTATTAAGCTATTATAGAGTAAGAGTAAGAGGTTAAAAATTTATTGTGATATAACGGTATATTGCAAGCGTTTTTTTATAGTTTCTCTAAACTGTAGATTTTATTGTATTATCAAGTAGTTTTAATTATTATATTGCTATAAACCATAAAATGTTGTGTTTTCCCAATGATTTTAGCTAAGTTATCAGTAGATATATAGCTGTTTTCCTACAAATCTGAAGTTATAAAATCCTTTTAGAATAATTTGCACCTTAAGTAGCTTACATTACATTAAGCTATTAAATAGAAGAGTAAGAGGGTATTATTGTGAAGATAACGGATATTGCAAGCGTTTTTTCATAGTTTCTTAAAATGTTGCGTATTGTATATATACGAGTAGATTTACTTTTCCTATTGCTATAAAACCCATAAAATGTAGTGTTTTTCAATGATATTAGCTATTTATCGTTGACATATAGCTGTTTTCCTACAAATTGAAACGTATAAAATCCTCTTTTAGACTAATTTGCCACGATTAAGTAGCTTAAAATTACTTAAGCTATTAAATTAGAAGAGGAAGAGATTATTATGTGATATAACGGTATCATTGCAAGCGTTTTTCATAGTTTCTTGTAAAACTGTAGCGTTATTGTATATATATCTTGTAGTTTTACTATCGTATGCATATAAAAACCCATAAAATGAGTGTTTTCAATGATTTTAGCCCCGTTTTTGTTAGTTATCAGTGATATATAGCTGTTTTCCTACATAATTGAAGTATAAATTCCTCTTTAGATAAGTTGTTTTTTTTTGTCTACACCTTCATAAGTAGCTAATTACATTAAGCTATTAAGTAGAAGGAGTAAGAGGTATTTCTTGTGATATAACGGTATATTGCAAGCGTTTTTCATAGTTTCTTCTAAACTGTAGCGTATGGTATATAGCAAGTTAAAAAAGTTTGACTATCCTTATTGCTATAAACCCATAAAATGTAGTGTGTTCAATGATATTAGCTATTATCGATGATTTATAGTTGTTTTCCTACAAATTGAAGTATAAAATTCCATTTATAGAATTAATTTGCACCTATAAGTAGCTTACATTACATTAAGCTATTAAATAGAAGAGTTAAGAGGTTATTATTGTGATTATAAACGTTATATTGCAAGCGTTTTTCATAGTTCTTGTAAAACCTGTGCGTTTTGTTATATACAAGTAGTTTTACTTAAATCATATTGCTATAAACCCAAAAATGTAGTGTTTCTTCAATGATATTAGCTATTTATCCCGGTGATATATAGTGTTTTCCTACAAATTGATGGTATAAATCCTTTTTTAAGAATATTTGCACCTTATAAGTAGCTTAATTACATTAAGCTAATAAATAGAACAGTAGAGGATTATATTATTGTGATATAATGGTATATTGCAAGCGTTTTCATAGTTCTTGTAAAACTGTAGCGTTATTGTATTATACAGTAGTTTAAAACTTATCATATTTGATATAAACCTTTAAAAATGTAGTATTTTCAATGATATTAGCTATTTATCGGTAATATATAGCTGTTTTCCTACAAATTGAAGTATAAAATCCTTTTTTTAGAATAATTTGCCACCCTATAAGTACCTTACTTACATTAAGCTATTATATAGAAGTGTAAGAGGTATGTATTGTGATAGAACGGTATATTGCACAGCGTTTTCATAGTTCTGTCAAAACTGTAGCGTTATGTATATTACAAGTAGTTTTACTTATTATATTGTTATAAACCATAAAATGTAGTGTTTTCAATGATTCTAGCTAGTTATCAGTGATATTGAGCTGTTTTCCTACTAATTGAAGTATAAAACCTGTTTTTAGAATATATGCACCTATAAGTAGCTTACATTAACATTTAAGCTATTAATAGAAGAGTAAGAGGTTATTTATTGTGATATTAAACGGTATATTGCCAAGCATCTTTTTCATAGTTTTTTGGAAACTGTTGCGTTATTGTATATATACAAATAGTTTTACTATATATTGCTATAAACCCATAAAATGTACTGTTTCAATGATTATTAGCTTATTTCGGGATATATAGCTGGTTTTCCTACAAAATTGAAGTTATTAAAATCCTCTTTAGAAATTGCCACCTATAAGTAGCTACATACATTTAGCTATTAAATAGAAGAGTAAGAGCGGTTATTTATTGTGATATAACGGTATATTGCAAGCGTTTTTAAGTTTCTTGTAAACTGTAGTGTTATGTAGATATACAAGTAGTTGACTTATATTTGCTATAAAACCCATGAAAATGTAGTGTTTCAAATGATTCTAGCTAGTTATCAGTGATATATAGCGTTTTCCTACAAATTGAAGTATAAAAGCCTCTTTTTAGAATAATTTGCACCTATAAGTATCTTACATTACATTAAGCTATTAAATAGAAGAGCTAGAGGTTATTTATGTGATATTAACTGTTATATTGCAAGCGTGTTTTTTATAGGTTTTCTTCTAAACTGTAGCGTTATTGTATATATATACAAGTAGTTTTACCTTATTATATTGCTATAAACCATAAAAATGTTACGTGTTTCAATGACTTTAGCTAGTTATCAGTGATTTATAGACTGTTTTTCCTACCAAAATTTAAGCATAAAAATCCTCTTTTTAGAATAATTTGCAGCTATAAGTTAGCTTACAAACTTAACTTATTATGAAGCTATTAAATGAGAGTAAGAGGTTATTTATAGTGTGACTATAACGGTATATTGCAATCGTTTTTCATAGTTTCTTCTAAACTGTTGCGTTTTATTGTATATATACAAGTAGTTTTACTTACTATATCCTATAAACCCATAACATATAGTGTTTTCAATGATTTTAGATAGTTATCAATGATATATAGCTGTTTTCTACAAATGAAGTATAAAATCCGCTCTTTAGAATAAATTTGCCACCTATAAGTAAGCCTCTACACTACATTAAGCTATAAATGAAGAGTAAGAGGTATTTATTGTGATAAACGGTATATTGGCAAGCGTTTCATAGTTTCTTGTAAACTGTAGCGTTATTGTATATATACAAGTAGTTTACTTATCATATTGCCTATAAACCCATAAAATGTAGCGTTTTCATGATATTAGCTATTTATCGGTGATATATAGCTGTTTTCCTACAACTTGAAGTATTAAAAATCCTCTTTTATGTGAATAATTTGCACCTATAAGTAGCGACATTACATTAAGCTATTAAATAGAAGAGTAAGAGGTTATTTATTGTGATAAACGGTATATTGCAAGCGTATTTTCATAGTTTATTCTAAAAACTGTAGAGTATTGTATATATACAAGGAGTTTTACTTATTATTTGGCTATAAACCCATAAAATGTAGGTGTTTTCAATGATTTTAGCTAGTTATCAGATGATATATAGCTGTTTTCCTACAAATTGAAGTTTAAAATCCTCTTTTAGAATAATTTGCACCGATAGTGCTTACATTAACATTAAGCTATATTAAAATGGAAGAAGGTAAGAGGCTTATTTATATGTGATATAACGGTAATTGCAATCGTTTTTCATAGTTTCTTCTAAACTGTTGCGTTATTGATATATAAAAGTAGGTTTTACTTATTATATCCTATAAACCCATAAAATAGTGTTTTCAATGATTTAGCTAGTTATCAATGATATATAGATGTTTTCCTACAATTGAAGTATGACAATCCTTTTTTTAGAATAATTTGCACTATAAGTAGCTTACATTACATTATGATAATAAATAGAACAGTAGAGGTTATTTATTGTGGATATAACGGTATATTGCAAGCGTTTTTCATAGTTCTTCTAAACTGTAGCGTTATTGTATATTACAAGGTAGTTTTACTATCATATTGCATAACCCATAAAAATTAGTGTTTTCAATGATTCTAGCTAGTTATCAGTGAAATATAAGCATGTTTTTTCCTACACTCTTCCCTTTTTTTCAAATGGGAAGTATAAAATCTCTCTCTTTAGAATAAATTTTTTTTGGGCAAAACCTATAAGTAGCTTACATTACATTAAGCTATTAAAAAAGAGGTAAGAGGTTATTTATTGTTGTTTATAACGGTATATTGCATGCAGTTTTCATAGTTTCTTGGTAAACTGTTGCGTTATTGTATATATACAAGTAGTTTTACTTTATTCATATTGCTTAAACCCTTAAAATGTAGTGTTTTCAATTGATATTAGCTATTTGCAGTGATATATCGATGTTTTCCTACAATTGAAGTATAAATCCTCATGTTAGAATAATTTGCACATAATAAGTACGCTTTTTACATTACATTAAGCTATTTAAATCGAAGAGTAAGAGGTTATTTATTGTGATATAACGGTATTTTGCAAAGCGTTTTTCATAGTTTATTCTAAACTGTAGCGTTATTGTATATATACAATTAGTTTTTCTTTTTCTACTTATTATATTGCTATAAACCCATAAAATGTAGTGTTTTTCAATGATTTTAGCAGTTATCAGATATAGAGAGATGTTTCCACAAATTGAAGTATAAAATCCTCTTTTTAGAATTAATTTGCACCTATTAAGTACCTACATTACATTCACAGCTATTGATAGAAGAGTAAGAGTTTATTTATGTGATATAACGGTATATTGTCCAAGCGTTTTTCATAGTTTCTTCTAAACTGTGCGTATTGTATATATACATGTAGTTTTTACTTATTATATTCTATAAACCCATAAAATATAGTGTTTTCAATGATTTTAGCAAGTTATCAATCGATATAAGCTGGTTTTTCCTACAAATTGAAGGATAAAATCCTTTTTTAGAATACATTTGCACTATAAAGCTTACATTAAATTAAGCTATTAAATAGAGAGTATGAGGGTTAATTTATTGTGATATAACGGGATATTGCAAAGCGTTTTTAATAGTTCTTCTAAACCTGTTGCGGTTATTGTATATATACAAAGTAGTTTTTACTTACTTATCCTTAAATCATAAAATATAGGTTTTCAATGATTTTAGCTAGTTATCAATGATATATAGCTGTTTTCCTACAATTGAGTATAAAATCCTCTCTTTAGAATAACTTTGCACCTATAATTAGCTTACCAATACATTAAGCTATTAAATAGAAGAGAAGAGGTATTTATGGTGATATAAACGGTATATTGCAATCGTTTTTCATAGTTTCTTCGTAAACAGTAGCGTTATCTAATTATACATTACAAGTATTTTACTATCATATTGCTATAAAACCCATAAAATGTAGGTTTTCAATGATATTAGCTATTTATCGGGATATATAGCGTTTTCTAACAAATAAAGTATACAATCCTTTTTTTAGAATAATTTGCACCTTAAGTAGCTTTAATACATTAAGTAATAAATAGAAGAGAATGAGGTTATTTATTTTGAATAACGGTATATTGCAAGCGTTTTTTCATAGTTTTCCTATATACGTGCGTTATTGATATATACAAGTAGTTTTACTATCATATTGCATAAACCCTAAAATGTAGTGTTTTCATGAGATTACTATTATCGGTGATAATATAAGCGGTTTTCCTACAAATGAGTAAAAATCCTCTTTTTAGAATTAATTGCACCTATAAGTAGCTACATACATTTAAGCTATTAAATAGAAGTGAGTAAGAGGTTATTTATTGTGATTATAACGGTATATTGCAAGCGTTTTTTCATAGTTTCTTGTCAAACTGTAGAGTTATTGTATATATACAAAGTAGTTTTACTTATCCTATGCTATAAACCCTAAAATGTAGGTTATTCAATGATATTAGCTATTTATCGGTGATATATGGCTGTTTCCTACAAATTGAAGTATAAAATCGCTGTTAGGAATAATTTGCACCTATAAGTAGCTACATTACATTAAGCTTTTAAAAGAAGAAGTAAGAGGTTATTTATTGTGATATGACGGTATATTGCAAAGCGTTTTTCATAGTTTCTTCTAAACTGTAGCGTTATGTATATATACAATAGTTTTACTTATCCTTTGCTGAAACCCATAAAAGTAGTGTTTTCATATTAGCTATTTATCGGTGATATATAGCTGTTTCCTACACAAATTGAAGTATAAAATCCTCTTTTTTAGAATAATTTGCACCTATAAGTAGCTTACATTGCATTAAGCTAGTAAATAGAAGAGTCAGAGTTATTATTGATTTAACAGTATATTGCAAGCGTTTTTCATAGTTTCTTCTAAACTGTAGCGTTATTGTATATATACAAGTGTTTTTTACTTATTATATTGCATATAAACCCATAAAATGTAGTGTTTTCAATGATTTTAGCTAGTTATCAAGATTATATATAGCTTGTTTTCCTACAAATTGAAGTATAAAATACTCTTTTTAGAATATTTGCACCTATAAGTATCTTACCATAATTAAGCTTATTAAATAAAAGAGTAAAGGGGTTATTTATGTGATATAATGGATATATAGCAATCGTTTTTCATAGTTTCTTGTAAACTGTTAGCGTTATTGTATACAATACAAGTAGTTTATTATACTCTTAAACCCATAAAATGTAGTGTTTTGAATAATATAAAAACTAGCTATTTATCGGTGATATATAGCTGTTTCCTACCCCCCCAAATTGAACTGTATAAAATCCTCTTTTTAGAATACATTTGGCACTTAAGTAGCTTACATTACATTGAATCTTATTAAAAATAAAAGAGTAACAGGTTATTATTGTGATTTTATACCGGTATATTGCAAGCGTTTTTTCATAGTTTCTTCACCACTGTAGATTTATTGTATATATATACTAGTAGTTTTACTTACCTATGCTATAAACCCATAAAATGCTAGTGTTTTCAAAGATCGGTGATATTTCAATGAGGTGATATTTCAATTTCAATGATTATTTACGGGGTGATATGTAGCGGTTTTCTACAAATCTGAAGTATAAAATCCTCTTTTTTAGAATAATTTGCACCTATAAGTAGCTTAATTACATTAAGCTATTAAATAGAAGAGTAAGAGGTTATTTATTGTGATTTAACGGTTTATTGCAATCGTTTTTCATAGTTTCTTGTAAACTGTAGCGTTATTGTATATATACAAGTAGTTTTACTTATCATATTGCTATAAACCCATAAAATGTAGTGTTTTCAATGATTTTAGCTAGTTATCACAGAAGAGGTTTTTTTTTCTACAAATTGAAGTATATTTCCTTATATCTGTAGCTAAATAGCTTTTTATATTTGCTACAACTATATTTTACAAAATTAATAGCTAAAAATATGTATTTTTCATGAAATTTACATATCAATTTTAATCTTAAAAACAATGTTTTTTCAAGTATTTTAATGTATTTTTGAAAGGCTAAATAATATCGAAATTTGACATTAATCAACACTCTTACACAACTATATTTTACAATGTTTTGAGCTAAAAATATGTATTTTTCATGAAATTTTGGTATCAATTTTAATTTTAAAAACAACGTTTTTTCAAGTGTTTTAATGTATTTCTGAAGGGCTAGAAAATGTCGAAAATTGACATTATTCAGCCCTTTTTTTGATAGAGAAATTCTAAATGTGGAATTATAGATGTTTTCGTTAGAAATTGCTATTTTAAACTACTGTAAGCTTATAATAGGAGTTTGAGACTCTATATTGTGATACAATTGTATATTATACGTGTTTTTCATAGTTTCTTCTTAATTGTAGTGTTATTTCATTAATAGAAGGAATTTACCTTATGATAATGCATTATACCCTCAAAATGTGTTCTTTTCAATGATTTTAGCTATTTATCGGTGATATATAGCTGTTTTCCAACAAATTGAAGTATAAAACCCTCTTTTTAGAATAATTTGCACCTATAAGTAGCTTACATTACATTAAGCTATTAAATAGAAGAGTAAGAGGTTATTTATTGTGATATAACGGTATATTGCAAGCGTTTTTTATAGTTTCTTCTAAACTGTAGCGTTATTCTATATATACAAGTAGTATTACTTATTATATTGCTATAAACCCATAAAATGTAGTGTTTTCAATGATTTTAGCTAGTTATCAGTGATATTTAGCTGTTTTCCTACAAATTGAAGTATAAAATCCTCTTTTTAGAATAATTTGCACCTATAAGTAGCTTACATTACATTAAGCTAATAAATAGAAGAGTAAGAGGTTATTTATTGTGATATAACGGTATATTGCAAGCGTTTTTCACAGTTTCTTGTAAACTGTAGCGTTATTGTATATATACAAGTAGTTTTACTTATCATATTGCTATAAACCCATAAAATGTAGTATTTTCAATGATATTAGCTATTTATCGGTAATATATAGCTGTTTTCCTACAAATTGAAGCATAAAATCCTCTTTTTAGAATAATTTGCACCTATAAGTAGCTTACATTACATTAAGCTATTATATAGAAGAGTAAGAGGTTATTTATTGTGATATAACGGTATATTGCAAGCGTTTTCTATAGTTTCTTCTAACCTGAGTGTTTAGTTATATAGATACAAGTAGGTTTAACTTATTATATTGCTATAAACCCATAACAATGTATGTTTTCAAATGATTTTAGCGTAGTTATTAGTGATATATAGCCTGTTTTCCTACAATATGAAGTATAAAAATCCTCTTTTTAATAATTCGCACCTATAGTAGCTTACATTCATTAAGCTATTAAATCGAAGAGTAGAGGTTATTTCTTGTGATATAAGCTGTATAATTGCAAGCGTTTTTTCATAGTTTCTTGTAAACTGTAGCGTTATTGTATATATAGATAGTTTTAATTATATATTGCTATAAACCCCATAAAATGTAGTGTTTTCAATGATAATTAGCTATTTATCGTGATATATAGGCTTTTTTCCTACAATTGAAGTATACAATCCTTTTTAGAATATTTGCACCTATAATAGCTTCCATTACATTAAGCTATAAATAGTGAACAGTAAGAGTTATTTTTATTGTGATATAAATGGTGATATTGCAAGCGTTTTTTCATAGTTTCCTTGTAAACTGTAGCGTTATTGTATATATACAATAGTTTAACTTATCATATTGCTATACACCTTTAAATGTAGTGTTTTCAATGAAGTAGCTATTTTCGTAATTTTACTGTTTTCCTCCTACAAATTGAAGTATAAAATACTTTTTTTAGAATAATTTTGCACCTATTAAGTACCAACCTTACCTTACATTAACGCTATTATATAGAAGAGTAAGAGGTTATTATTGTGATATACGGTATATTCAAGCGTTTGCATAGTTTCTTGTAACTTAGCGCTATTGTATATCTACAAGTAGTTTTTACTTATTATATTGCTATAAACCATAAAATGTAGTGTTTTCAATGAATTCTAGCTATTATCAGGAATATGAGCTGTTTTCTACTAATTGAAGTATAAAATCCTCTTTTTTAGAATATATGCACCTATAAGTAGCTTACATTCCATTAAGCTATTAATAAGAGGAGTAAGAGGTTATTTATTGTGATATAAACGGTATATTGGCAACATTTTTCATAGTTTTTTGTAACTGTTGCGTTATTGTATATATACAATAGTTTTTTACTTATCATATTGCTATAAACCCATAAAATGTACTGTTTTCAATGAATATTAGCTATATTTCTGGTGATATAGAGCTGTTTCCTCAATTTGAAGTATAAAATCCTCTTTTTAGAATAATTTGCACCTATAAGTAGCTTACATTACATTACGCTATTAAATAGAAGAGTAAAGAGGTTATTTATTGTGATATAACGGTATTTTGCTAAGCGTTTTTCATAGTTTTCTTCTAAACTGTAGCGTTATTGTATATATACAAAGTAGTTTTACTTATTATATTGCTATAACCCATAAAATGTAGTTGTTTTCATGATTTTAGCTAGTTATCAGTGATATATAAGCTTGTTTTCCTACAATTAAGTATAATCCTCTTTTAGAATAATTTGCACCTATAGTAGCTTACATTACGTTAAGCTCTAACTAAAGATAAGAGTTTATTGTATTGTTATAGGTTACGGTATATTTAGCAAGCGTTTTTCACGTTATTTCTTGTAAACTGTAGCGTTTATTGTTATATACAAAAGTTTTTACTTATCATATGCTATAAACCCATAAAATTAGTGTTTCATGATTTCAGCTGAAAAGTTGTTTTTTTTCTACAAATTGTATATCTTACTTTATATCTGTAGCTAAATATCTTTTTATATTTGCTACAACTATATTTTTACAAAATTACTAGCTAAAAATAATGTATTTTTCATGAAATTTAGATATCATTTTAATCTTAAAAAAACATGTTTTTTCAAGTATTTTAATGTATCTTTGAACGGCTAAATAATGTCGAAATTTGACTTATTCAGCACCTTTTTACACAACTAGATTTTTACAAATGTTATGGAGCTAAAATATGTATTTTCATGAAATTTAGGTAATCAATTTTAATCTTAAAAACAGCCGTTTTTTCAGTGTTTTTTCATGTATTTTTTTAAGGCCTAAAAAATGTCGAAATTTTACCTTATTCAGCACTTTTACAACAACTATAATTTACAATATTATGAGCTTAAAATAGTGTGTTTTTCATGAATTTATGTATCAATATTAGTCCTAAAAACAACGTTTTTTTTCAAGTTTTTTTAATATATTTTTTGAAGTCTAAAAAATGTCGAAAATTGACATTATTCAGCCCTTTTTTTGATAGTGAAAATTCAATAATGTTTAATTATAGTTGTTTTCTTAGAATTGCTATTTTATACTACTGTAAGCTTATTAATAGGAGTTTGAGAATCTATATTGTGATACAATTGTATATTATACGTGTTTTTCATAGTTTCTTCTTAATTGTAGTGTTTATATCATTAAATGGAAGGTAATTTACCTTATGATAATGCATTATACCTCAAAATTGTTCTTTTCAATGATTTTTAGCTAGTTATCGGTGATATATAGCTGTTTTCCAATAACTTGATTATACAATCCATTTTTAGAATAATATGCACATAAGTACCCCCCCCGATTACCATGACTTAGCTATAATTGACGAGTAAAGGTTTCTTTATTGTGATATACGGTATATTGCCTTGCGTTTTTTCCATAGTTTCTGTAAACTGTAGCGTTCTTGTATATATACAAGTAGTTTACCCAACTTATCCTATTGCTATAAACCCATAACATGTAGTGTTTTCAATGATATTAGCTATTTAATCGGTGATATATAGCTGTTTTCCTACACATTGAAGTATAAAATCCTCGTTTTTAGAATAATTTTGCACCTATAAGTACTTACATTACATTAAGCTATTAAATAGAAAGTAGGATGTTATTTATTTGTTGATATAACGGTATCTTGCAAGCGTTTTTCATAGTTTATTTCTCAAAATGTAGCGTTATTGTATATATAATAAGTAGTTTTTTACTTATTATATTGCTTATAAACCCATAAAATGTATATTTTCAATGATGTTTAGCTAGTTATCAGTGATATATAGCTGTTTTCTACAACTTGAAGTATAAAATACTCTTTTTATTAGAATAATTTGCACCCTATATAGCTTACAATTACATTAAAGCTATTAAATAAAAGAGTAAGAGTTATTTTATGTGATATAACGTATATTTGCATGCGTTTTTCATAGTTTCTCTTGTAAAACTGTAGCGTTAATTGGTATATTATTAACAAGTAATTTTTACTTATCTATTGCTATCAAACCCATAAAATGTAGTGTTTTCATGAATATTAGCTATTATTAATCGGTGATATATACTGTTTCCTACAAATTAAAGTATACAATCCTTTTGTAGAATAATTTGTCACTCTACGTAGCTTTTTAATTACATTAAGCTAATAAATCGACGAGTAAGAGGTTATTTATGTGATATAACTGTATATGCAAGCGTTTTTCCATAGTTTTCTTGTAAAACTGTACCGGGGGGTTATTGTATTTATACAGTAGTTTTTACTTATCATATTGCTATAAACACATCAAATGTTAGTTGTTTTTCAATGATATTAGCTATTTATTGTGATATATATCTGTTTTCCTACAAATGAAGTATAAATCCTCTTTTTAGAATAATTTGCACCTTTCAGTAACTTTACATTACATTAAGCTACTTAAATAGAAGAGTAAGAGGTTTATTTATTGTGATATAACGTATATTGGCAAGCGTTTTTCAATATTCTTCTAACTGTAGCGTTTTGTTATATACTAGTATCTTTACTTATCCTATTTCTGTAATCCCATAAAATGTAGTGGGGTTTCAATTCATATTAGCTAGTTTATCAGTGGATATGATAGCTGTTTTCCTTAATTGGAAGGTATAAAATCCTCTTTTAGATAATTTGATCCTATAAGTTCTTACTTACATTAAGCTAGTAAACATAGAAGAGTAGAGGCTATTTATTGTGATTTTTATAACGGTATATTGCAAAGCGTTTTTTTCATAGTTTCTTCTAAACTGTAGCGTTATTGTATATATACAGAGTAGTTTTTACTTATTATAGTGCTATAAACCCTAAAATGTAGGTTTCAATGATTTTATGCTAATTAATCAGTGATATATAGCTGGTTTTTCCTACAAATTGAAATATAGAACTTCTTTTAGAATAATTTGCACCTATAAGTAGCTTATATTACATTAGGCAGATAATAGAAAGAGTAAGAGAGGTTTTTATTGTTGATATAACTGTATATTTCCAAGCGTTTTTTATGTTTTCTTCTAAACTGTTAGCGTTATTGTATATATACCAGTAGTTTTTACTTTTATATTGCTATAACCCATAAATGTAGTGTTTTCAAATGACTTAGCTAGTTATCATGATATATAGCTGTTTTCTTAAAATTGAAGTTAAAATCCTCTTTTTAGGATAATTTGCACCTAATACAGTAGCTTACACTACATTAAGCTATTAAATTGAAAGGTACGAGTTATTTATTGTGAGATAACGGTATATATGCAAAGCGTTTTTCATAAGTTTTGTCTTGTAAACTGTAGCGTTATTTGTATATATACAACTAGTTTTAACTATCTAGTTGCTATCAACCCATACAATGTAGCGTTTTCAATGATATTAGCTAATTATCGGTGATATATAGCTGTTTTCCTACAAATTGAAGTTAAAAATCCTCTTTTAGAATACTTTGCACCTTTAGTAGCTTTACCTTACATAAGCTAGGAAATAGAAGAGTAAGAGGTTATTTAATTGTATACGGTATATTGCAAGCGTTTTCATAGTTTATTCTAAACTGGTAGCGATATTGTATATATACAAGTAATTTTCTTATCATATTGCTATAAACCCATAAAATGTAGTGTTTTCATGATATTAGCTATTTATACGGTGTATATAGTTGTTTTTCCTACAAATTGAAGTATAAAATCCTCTTTTAGAATAATATGCAACCTATAAGTAGCTTACATTACATTAAGCTATGAAATAGAAGAGTAAGAGTTATTTATTGTGATATAACCAGTATATCTTGCAGCGTTTTTCAGAGTTTCTTGTAAACTGTAGCGATATTGTATATATACAAGTATTTTACTTATCATATTGTCTATACACCCCTAATGTATGTTTTCAATGATATTAGCTATGTACGGTGATATTATCGCCTTGTTTTCCTACAAATTGAAGCTAAAATCTTCTTTTTGAGAATACTTGCACCTATAAGTAGGCTTACATTACATTTAAGCTATTATAGAAAAGTAAGAGTTATTTATTGTGATATACGGTACTAATTGCAAGCGTTGTGTTTTTTTATAGTTTCTTCTAAAACTGTAGAGTTCTTGTATGATACAAGTGTTTTACTTATTATATTGTCTATAAACCCATAAAATGTGTGTTTTCATGATTTGCTTAGCTAGTTATAAAGTGATATATAGCTGTTTTCCTACAATTGAAGTATAAAATCCTCTTTTAGAATAATTTGCACCTATAAGTCGCTTACATTACATTAGCTATTAATAAGAGTAAAGAGGTATTTATTGTGATATAACGGTATATTGCAATCGTTTATTCATAGTTTTTCTTTTAAACTGTCCCGTTATTGTATAGATACGAGTAGATTTACTTATCCTATTGCTATAAACCCATAAAATGTAAGTCTTTTCAATGATTATTAGCTATTTATCGGTGATATATAGCTGTGTTCCTACAAATTGAAGTATAAAATCTTTTTTAGAATAATTTGCACCTATAACAGTACTAAATTACATTCAGCTATTAATGAAAGAGGAAGAGATTATTTATTGTGATACAACGGTATATTGCAAGCGGTTTTCATAGTTTTCTTGTAAACTGTAGCGTTATTGTATATATACTATGTAGTTTTACTTATCGTATGCTATAAACCCATAAAATGTTAGTTTTTCAATGATATTAGCTATTTATCGATGATTTATAGTTGTTTTTCCTACAAATTGAAGTATAAAATCCTCTTTATAGCATAATTGGCACCTATAAGTAGCTTACATTACATTTAAGCCTATTCAATAGCAGAGTAATGATGTTATTTATTGTGATTATAACGTTATATTGCATCGTTTTTTCATAGTATTCTTGTAAACTGTCGCGTTTATTGTATATCTACAGTAGTTTTTACTTATCATATTGCTATAACCCATAAAATTAGTGTTTTTTCAATGATATTAGCTATTTATCGGTGATATATACTTTTTTTCCGACACATTGAAGTATACAATCCTTTTTTTTAGAATAATTTGCCACCTGATACGTAGCTTACCTTACATTATGCTAATAAATAGAACAGTAAGAAGGTTATTTATTTGGTATAAAACGGTATATTGCAAGCGTTTTTTCATAGTTTCTTGTCACCAGTATCGTTATTGTAATCTAGACAAGTATTTACTATCATATTGCTATAAAACCTTAAAAAAAGATGTAGTGTTTGTCAATGATATTAGCTATTTATCGGTGATATATAGCTGTTTTTCCTACAATTTTATGTATAAAATCCTCTTTTTCGAATAAATTGGCACCTATAAGGTATCTTACATTACATTAAGCTATTAAATAGAGAGTAAGAGGTTATTTATTTGTGATATAAAGTTATTGCAACTTTTTTTCATAGTTTCTTGTAAACTGTAATGTTATTGTATCTATCCAAGTAATTTTTAATTATTATATTGCTATAAACCCATAAAATGTATTGTTTTCAATGATATTACTATTTATCGGTGATATATAGCTGTTTTCCTACAATTTATGTATAAAAATCCTCCTTTTTCGAATAATTTTGCACCTATAAGTAGCTTACATTACTTAAGCTATTAAAAAAGATAAGAGGTTATTTATTGTGATATAACGGTAGGTACGGTGCAAGCATTTTTCATAGTTTCTTGTAAACTGTTGCGTTGATTGTATATATACAAGTAGTTTTACTTTTTCATATTGCTATAAACCTTAAATGTATGTTTTCCAATGATCTTTAGCATTTATCAGTGGATATATAGCTGTTTTTCCAAACTAAAAATAGAAGTATAAAATCCTCTTTTTAGATAATTTGCACCTATAATTACCTTACATTACATTAAGCCTATTAAATAGAAGAGTAAAGGTTATTTAGTGTGATATAACGGTATATTGCAAGCGTTTTTTATAGTTTCTTCTAACTGTAGCGTTATTCTATTACAAGTAGTATTCTTTATATTGCCTATAAACCATAAATGTAGTGTTTTTTTTCATGATTTTAGTAGTTATCAGATATATATGGAAGCTGTATTTCCTACAAATTTGAAGTATTAAAAATCCCTCTTTTTAGAATAATTTGCACCTATAAGTGAGCTTACATTACATTACGCCTTTTAATATAAGAGTAAGAGGTTATTTATTGTGAATATAACGGTATATTGCAAGCTTTTTTTCACAGTTTTCTTTGTAAACTGTAGCCCCGTTTATTGTATATATCAATTAGTTTTTACTTATCATATTGCTATAAACCCATAAAATGTAGTATTTTCAATGATATTAGCTATTTATCGTAATATCTAGCTGTTTTCCTACATTGCAGCATAAAACTCCTCTTTTTAGAATAATTTGCACCTATACGTAGCTTACATTACATTAAGTATTAATATAGAAGAGTAAGATGTTATTTATTGTGATATAAGTTATATTCAAGCGTTTTTCTATATTTTTCTTCTAACGCGCTGTAGTGTTATTATATATATACAAGTATTTTTACTTATGAATTGCTATAAACCCATAAAGTAGTGTTTTCAATGATTTTAGCTTACTTATTAGTGAATATAGGCTGTTTTCCCTACAATTGGAAGTATAAATCCTCTTTTTTAGAATAATTTTGCACCTATAATACTTACTTACATTAGCTATTAAATATAAGAGTAAGAGGTTAATTTAGTGTGATATAAACGGTAATATTGCAGCGTTTTTCATAGTTTTCTTGTACACTGTAGCCTGATTGTATATATACAAGTAGTTTTTCATTATCCATATGCTTATAACCCATAAAAATGTATGTTTTCAATGCTATTAGCTATTTAATCGGTGATATAATAGCTGTTTTCCTACAAATTGAAGTATACATCCTTTTTTTAGAATATTTGCACCTATAAGTAGCTTACATTACATTAAGCTAATAATAGAACAGTAACGAGGTTATTTTTGTGATATAATGGTATAGGCAAGCGTGTTCCATAGTTTCTTGTAAACTGTAGCGTTTTGTATTATATACAAGTGTTTAACCTATCATATTGCTATAAACTTTAAAATGTAGTGTTTTCATGATATTAGCTAGTTATCGGTATATTAGCGTTTTCCTACAAATTGAAGTATAAAATCCTTTTTTTAGAATATTGCACCTATAAAGTCGCCTTACATTACATTAAGCTATTATATAGAAGTAAGAGGTTATTTATTGTGATATAACCGGTTATGCAAGCGTTTTTCATAGTTTCTTGTAAACTGAGCGTTATTGTATATATACAAGTAGTTTTACTTATTATATTGCTATAAACCCATAAAAATGTAGTGTTTTCATGATTCTAGCGAGTTAATCAGATTAGAGCGTGTTTCATACGATTGAAGTATAAAATCCTCGTTTTTAGATAAGAATGCACCTATAAGTAGCTTGACATTCATTAAGCGATTAAATAAGGAGTAAGAGGTTATTTATTGTGATATAACGGTATATTGCAAGCATTTTTCATAGTTTTTTTTGTAAACCGTTGCGTTATTGATATATACAAATAGTTTTACTATCATTTGTATAAACCCATAATGTACTGTTTTCAATATATTGCTATATTTTCGGTGATATATAGCTTGTTTTTCCTCAATTGAAGTATAAAATCCTCTTTTAAGAATAATTTGCACCTATAATATCTACATTACATTAAGCTATTAAATTAGAAATAGAGGTTATTTATGTGATATAACGGGATTTTGCTAGCTTTTTTCATAGTTTCATTCTAAACTGTAGCGTTATTTGTATATATACAAGTATGTTTTTACTTATTATTATGCTATAAACCCATACATGTAGTGTTTTCAATGATTTTTAGCTAGTTATCAGATAATATAGCTGTTTTCCTACAAATTGAAGTATAAAATCCGCTTGTTTAGAATAGTTGCAACCTATAGTACCATTACATTACCTTAAGCTTATACATAGAAGAGTAGAGGTTATTTATTGTGATATAACGGTAATATTGCAAGCGTTTTTTCATAGTTTTCCTTCTAAACTGTTGCCGTTATTGTATATATACAAGTAGTTTAACTTATTATATTCCTATAAACCCATAAAATTTAGTGTTTTTCAATGATTTTTAGCTAGTTTATCAATGATATATAGCTGTTTTCCTACAAATTGAAGTATAAAATCCTCTTTTTAAAGAAATAATTTTGCCACCTATTAAGTAGCTTACATTACATTAAGCTATTAAATAGAAGAGTATGAGGTTTATTTATTGTGATATAACGGGATATTGCAGCTTTTTTTCTAGTTTCTTCTAAACTGTTTGCGTTATTGTATATAACAAGTAGTTTTATTACTATATTCGCTATAAACCCATAAAATATAGTGTTTTTCATGATTTTAGCTATTATCAATGATATATAGCTGTTTTCCTAAAATTGAATTATAAAATCCCCTCTTTAGAATAATTTGCACCTATAGTAGCTTATATACATTAAGCTTATTAAATAGAAGAGTAGGAGGTTATTTTATTGTGATATAACGGTATAAATTTTTTTTGTGGCAATCGTTTTTTCATAGTTTCTTGTAACAGTAGCGTTATTGTATACATACAAGTAGTTTTACTTATGCATATTGCTATAAACCCCCATCAAATGTGTTCTTTTCAATGATTTTAGCCTAGTTACGGTGATTATATAGCTGTTTTTCCTACAAATTGAAGTATACAATCCTTTTTTAGAATAATTTGGCACCTTAAGTTAGCTTACATTACATTTGAAGCTAATAATAGAAGAGTAAGAGGTTATTTTATTGTGATATAACGTATATTGCCAAGCGTTTTTCACAGTTTCTTGTAAACTGTAGCGTTATTGTATTATACAAGTAGTTTACTATCATAATTGCTATAAACCATAAAAGTTGTGTTTTCAACATGATATTATCTATTTATCCCAGTGATATCTAGCTGTTTTTCCTACCATTGAAAGCATAAAATCTTCTTTTTATGAAATAATTGCCTATAAGTAGCTTACATTACATTAAGCTATTATATAGAAGAGTAAGAGGTTTTTATAGTGAATATCACGGTATATTGAAGCGTTTTTTTTATGTTCTTTCTAAACTGTAGCGTTATTATATATAATACAGTAGTTTTACTTATTATATTGCTATAAACCCAAAATGTGTGTTTTCAATGATTTTTAGCTAGTTATCAGTGATATTAGCTGTTTTCTACAAATGAAGTAAACATCTCTTTTTTAGAATAATGGCACCTATGTAGCTTTACATTACATTAAGCCTATTAAAAAAAAGAGTAAGAGGTTTATTTCTTGTGATATAAACGGTATATTGGCAAGCATTTTCATAGTTTTTCTTTTCTTGTAAACTGTTGCGTTTTTTGTATAATATACTATTTTTACTTTTCATTTGCTAATAAACCCTTAAAATGTAGTGTGTCATGATATTCGCTATTAATCAGTGTATATAGCTGTTTTCCTAAAATTGAATAATAAAAATCCTCTTTTTAGATAATTTGCACCATAAGTACCGTTACATTACATTAAGCTATTAATAGAAGAGTAAGAGGTTCTTTTTTGTGATATAATACCGGGTATTTGGCTAGCGTTATTTTTCATAGTTTTCTTCTAAACTGTAGCGTTATGTATACTATACAGTAGTTTTTACTTATTATATTGCTATAAACCATAAATGTAGGGTTTTCACTGATTTTAGCTAGTTATCAGAATATATAGCTGTTTTTCCTACACATTGAGTATAACAATTCCTCTTTTTTAGATAATTTGCACCTATAAGTACCTTACTTACATTAAGCTATTAATAGAGGGTAAGAGGTTATTTATTGTGATCTACGGTTATTGCCAAGCGTTTTTTCATAGTTTCTTCTAAACGGTTGCGTTATTGTATATATACAAGTAGTTTTACTTATTATATTCCTATAAACCCATAAAATGTAGTGTTTTCATGATTTAGCTATTTATCATGATATTATAGCTGTTTTCCCTCCAATGAAGTTAAAATCCTCTTTTTGAATAATTTGCACCTATAAGTAGCTTACATTACATTAAGCTATTAAATAGAAGAGTATGAGGTATTTATTGTGATATAACGGGATATGCAAGCGTTTTTCATATTTTCTTCTAACTGTGCGTTATTGTATATATACAGTAGTTTTTATTACTATATTTCCTATAACCCATAAAATATAGTGTTTTCAATGATTTTAGCTAGTTATCAATGATATATAGCTGTTCTCCTACAAATTGAAGTATAAAATCCTCTCTTTAGAATATTTGCACCTATAATTAGCTACTATTACATTAAGCTATTAAATAGAAGTTGGAGTTATTTATTTGTGATATAACGGTATTTTGGCACACGTTATTCATAGTTTCTTGTAAACAGTTAGCGTTATTGATACATACAAGTAGTTTTAACTTATCATATTGCTATAAACCCTAAAATGGTTCTTTTCAATGATTTTAGCTAGTTATCGGTGATATATGCTGTTTTCCTTCCTACAAATTGAAGTATACAATCCTGTTTTTTAGAATAATTTGCACCTATAAGTATCTACATTACATTAAGCTAATAAATAGAAGAGCACGAGGTTAATTTATTGTGATATAACGGTATATGGCAAGCGTTTTTCAACAGTTTCTTGTAAACTGGAGCGTTTATTGTATATATAGCCAGTAGTTTTAAAACTTATCATATTGCTATAAACCCATACAAGTGTGTTTTCAATTGATATTAGCTATTTATCGGTGATATATAGCTGTTTTCTACAAATGAAGGCATAAAATCTTCTTTTTTAATACTTTGCACCTATAAGTAGCTTACATTACCTTAACTATCTATATAGGAGGAGAAGAGTAAGAGGTATTTATTGTGATATAAGGATATTGGCAAGCGTTTTTTATAGTTTTCTTCTAAAACGTAGGTTAATTATATATATACAAGTACTTTTTTTTTTTTTTTTTACTTATTATTTGCTATAACCCCATAAAATGATGTTTTTCATGATTTTAAGCTAGTTATCAGTGATATATAGCTGTTTTTCCTACAAATTGAGTTATAAATCCTCTTTTTAGAATAATTTGTCACCTATAAGTACTTACATTACATTAAACTATTAGAAATAGAAGAGTAAGAGTTATTTATTGTGATATAACGTATTTGCAGAGCGTTTTTCATAGTTTCTTTGTAAACTGTAGCGTTATTGTATATATACAAGTATTTTACTTATCAATTGCTATAAACCCATAAATTGTAGTGTTTTCAATGATATTAGCTTATTTATCGGTGATATATAGCTGTTTTCCTACAAATTGAATTATACAATCCTTTTTTAGAATAATTTGCACCCATAAGTAGCTTACATTACATTAGCTATTAATAGAAGAGTAAGAGGTTATTTATTGTGATATAACGGTATATTGCAACGTTTTTCATAGTTTCTTGTAAACTGTAGCGTTATTGTATATACAAGTAGTTTTACTTATCATATTGCTATAAACCCATAAAATGTGTTTTTCAATGATTTTAGCTAGTTATCGTGATATATAGCTGTTTTCCTACAAATTGAAGTATAAATCCTTCTTTTTAGAATAATTTGCACCTATAAGTACTTACATTACATTAAGCTATTAAATAGAAGAGTAAGAGGTTATTTATTGTGATATAACGGTATATTGCAAGCGTTTTTCATAGTTTCTTGTAAACTGTAGCGTTATTGTATATATACAAGTAGTTTTACTTATCATATTGCTATAAACCCTAAAATGTAGTGTTTTCAATGATATTAGCTAGTTATCAGTGATATATAGCTGTTTTCCTACAAATTGAAGTATAAAATCCTTCTTTTTAGAATAATTTGCACCTATAAGTAGCTTACATTACATTAAGCTATTTTTAAAAAGAAAAGTTAAAGGGAAAAGGTTTTTTATTGTGATTAAAGGTATTTTGTAAACGTTTTTCAAGTTTCTTTTTAAACTGTACGTTTTGTATATATACAAGTTTGTTTTTTTTATTTTTATTGTTTTAAAACCCCTAAAATGTAGTGTTTTCAAAGATTTTTGTTTGTTAAACAGATATATATGCTGTTTTTTCCCACAAATTGAAAATATAAAATCCTCTTTTTAGAAAAAATTTTTTCACCTTAAAAAACCTTACAATTTTTTCATTAAGAAATTTAAATTTGAAGGGGTAAGAGGTTATTTTTTGTGTATAACGGTTTTATTGCAAGCGTTTTTCATAGTTTCTTTTAAAAATGTTGCGTTATTTTATAATACAAAGGTTTAAAAAAATTTTTTCTTTTTTATATTCCTTAAAAAAAACCCATAAAATTTAGTGTTTTTAATGATTTTAGCTAGTTATCAATGTTATATGTTTTCATACAATTGAAGTATAAATCTCTTTTAGCATAATTTGCCCTATAAGTAGCTTACATTACATTAAACTATTAATAGATCTAAGAAGTTATTATTGTGATTAACGTATATTGCAAGGCGTTTTTCATAGTTTCTTGTAAACTGTAGCGTTATTGTTATATACAAGTAGTTTTACTTATCATATTCTTAAACCCATTAAAATGTAGTGTTTTCAATGATATTAGTATTTATCGTGATATATAGCTGTTTCCTACAATTGAAGTATAAATCCTTTTTTTAGAATAATTTGCACCTATAAGTAGCTTTTACATTGTTAAGTATAAAGAAGAGGTTTTATTTATTGTGATATAACGGTTAATATTGCAACGTTTTTCAAGTTTCTTGTAAACTGTAGCGTTATTGTATATATACAAGTAGTTTTACTTATCATATTGCTATAAACCCATAAAATGTAGTGTTTTCAATGATATTAGCTATTTATCGGTGATATATAGCTGTTTTCCTACAAATTGAGCATAAATCTTCTTTTTAGAATATTTGCATCTATAATAGCTTACATTACATTAAGCTATTATATAGAAGAGTAAGAGGTTATTTATGTGATCTAACGGTATATGCAAGCGTTTTTTATAGTTTCTTCTAAACTGTAGAGTTATTATATATATACAAGTAGTTTTACTTATTATATTCTATAAACCATTAAAATGTAGTGTTTTCAATGATATTAGCTTATTTATCGTGATATCTAGATGTTTTCCTACAAATTGAAGTGTAAAATCACTCTTTTAGAAAAAATTGGCACCTATAAGTCAGCTTACATTACAGTAAGCTATTAATAGAAGATAAGAGGTTATTTTTGTGATATACGGTATATTGCAAGCGTTTTCATAGTTTCTTGTAACTGTAGTGTTATTGTGTATATAAAGTAGTTTTACCTTATTATATTGCTAGAACCCCATAAAATGTAGTGTTTTTCAATGACTTTAGATAGTTATCCGTGATAGATAGCTTGTTTTTCCTACAATTGAAGTAAATAAAATCCTATTTTTATAATATTTGCCAGCTATAAGTAGCTTACATTACCTTCAGCTATTAAATGTAAGAGTAAGAAGGTTATTTAGAGTGATATACGGTATATTGCAAGCGTTTTTTTTCATAGTTTCTTCTAACTGTTGCGTTATTGTATATATACAAGTATTTTACTTATCCTATTGCTATAAACCCATAAAATGTTGTGTTTTCAAGGATATTAGCTATTTATCGGTGATATATAGCTGTTTTTACTACAAATTGATGTATAAAATCCCCTTTTTAGAATAATTTGCACCTATAAGTAGCTAAATTACATTAAGCTATTAAATAGAAGAGGAAGAGATTATTTATTGTGATATAACGGTATATTGCAAGCGTTTTTCATAGTTTCTTGTAAACTGTAGCATTATTGTATATATACTTGTAGTTTTACTTATCGTATTGCTATAAACCCATAAAATGTAGTGTTTTCAATGATATTAGCTATTTATCGATGATTTATAGTTGTTTTCCTACAAATTGAAGTATAAAATCCTCTTTTTAGAATAATTTGCACCTATAAGTAACTTACATTACATTAATCTAGTAAATAGAAGAGTAGGAGGTTATTTATTGTGATATAACGGTAAAATTGCAACGTTTTTTTATAGTTTATTCTAAAATGTAGCGTTATTGTATATATATAAGTAGTTTTACTTATTATATTGCTATAAACCCATAAAATGTAGTATTTTCAATGATTTTAGCTAGTTATCAGTGATATATAGCTGTTTTCCTACAAATTGAAGTATAAAATACTCTTTTTAGAATAATTTGCACCTATAAGTAGCTTACATTACATTAAGCTATTAAATAAAAGAGTAAGAGGTTATTTATTGTGATATAACGGTATATTGCATGCGTTTTTCATAGTTTCTTGTAAACTGTAGCGTTATTGTATATATATAAGTAGTTTTACTTATCATTTGCTATAAACCCATAAATGTAGTGTTTTCAATGATATTAGCTATTTTTTCGGTGATATATAGCTGTTTTTCCTACAAATTAAAGTATACAATCCTTTTTTAGAATAATTTGCACCTCTAAATAGCTTTAATTACATTAAGCTAATAAATAGAAGATAAGGGTTATTTATTGTGATATAACGGTATATTGCAAGCGTTTTTCATAGTTTCTTGTAAACTGTAGCGTTATTGTTTTATACAAGTATTTTTACTTATCATATTGCTATAAACCCATAAAATGTAGTGTTTTCAATGATATTAGCTATTTATTGGTGATATATAGCTGTTTTCCTACAAATTGAAGTATAAAATCCTCTTTTTAGAATAATTTGCACCTTTAAGTAACTTACATACATTAAGCTATTAAAAAAGGTAAGAGGTTATTTTTGTGATATAAGGGTTTTTGCAAGCGTTTTTCATAGTTTCTTCTAAACTGTAGCGTTATTTTATATATACTAGTAGTTTTACTTATCCTATTGCTATAATCCCATAAAATGTAGTTTTTTTAAAAGATATTACTATTTATCAGTGTATATACTGTTTTTTCCTTAAAAATTTAAGTATAAAAACCTCTTTTTTAAAAATAATTTGCACCATAAGTAGCTTACATTACATTAACCAGTAAAAAGAAGGGGTAAGAGGTTTTTTTATTTTTTTATATAACGGTATTTCAAGCGTTTTTTTTATAGTTTCTTCTAAAATGTAGCGTTATTGTAAATATACAAGTAGTTTTAAATTAAAATTTTATTTGGGTATAAACCCCTAAAAAGTAGTGGTTTTTAATGATTTTTTAGGGGTAATTTTTCAGTGATATATAAACTGTTTTCCTACAAATTGAAATAAGAAAAAATTCTTTTTTTGAATAATTTGCACCCATAATACTTATATTACATTAAGCTTTAAATAGAAAGTAAGAGGTTTTTTATTGTGATATAACTGTATATTGCAAGCGTTTTTTATAGTTTCTTTTAAACTGTAAAACGTTTTTGTATATTACAAGTATTTTAAATTTTTTATATTGCTATAAACCCAAAAATTTATGTTTTCAAAGACTTTTTGCTAGTTATCGTGATATTACTGTTTTTTCCCTTAAAATTGAAGTATAAAATTTCCCCTTTTAGAATTTTTGCCCCCTATAAGTACTTACACTACATTAAACATTAAAAAGAAAAGTAAAAAGGTTATTTATTGTGGGTATAAAGGTATATTGCAAGCGTTTTTTATAGTTTCTTTTTAAATGGGGGGAGCGTTATTTTATATATACAAGTAGTTTTTTTCTTATCATATTGCCCATAACCCATAAAATTTTACGTTTTCAATGATATTAGCTTTTATCGGGGATATATAGCTTTTTCCACAAATTAAGTATAAAAAACCCTTTTTTTAGAAAAATTTGCACCTATAAATAGCTTACATTACATTAAGCCCATTTAAAAAGAAGAAATAAGGGGGTTATTTATTGTGGGTAAACGTATATTGGGAAGCGTTTTTCTAGTTTTTTTTCTAAACTGTAGGGGGAAAATTGTTTATATACAAGTAAATTTTTCTTTCATATTGCTATAAACCCTAAAAAGTATTTTTTTTTCAATGATATTTGCTATTTATCGGGAAAATTAGCTGTTTTCCTACCCAAATTTAAAATATAAAAACCCCTTTTTTGAATAATTTGGGACCATAAAATTAAAATTACAAATTTCATTAAGGGTATTACAAGAAGAGTAAGAGGTTTAATTTATTGTGATTAAAGGTATATTGCAAGCGTTTTTTTATAGTTTCTTGTAAACTGAGGGGTATTTTTATATTTTAAAGTAAAATTTTTCTTACATTTGCTATAAAACCCCTAAAATGTAGTGTTTTCAATGTATTAGCTATTTTTTCGGGGATATATTTGCTGTTTTCCCCACAAATTGAAACATAAAATTTTTTTTTTAGAATAATTTGCACCTAAAGTAGCTTTAAATTTCATTTAAACTATTATGGAAAGTAAAGGTTTTTTTATTGTGATATACGGTATTTGCAAAAACGGGGGGTTTTTTTTAGTTTTTTTCTAAACTGTAGAGTTTTTTGTATATATACAAGAGTTTTAAATTATTATTTGCTTAAAACCCATAAAATTTTAGTGTTTTCCCAAAATTTTAGCTATTTTTTAAGTGGATATTTGCTTTTTTTTCCTACCAAAATTTAAAATATAAATTCCCCTTTTTTTTAGAAAATTTGCACCTATAAGAGCTTTTTCCCTTTCATTAACTATTTTAAAAAGAAAAGGGAAGGGTTATTTTTTTTGTGATATAACGGGTATATTGCAAGCGTTTTTCATATTTTTTTTTTAAATGTACGTTTTTTGTATTATACGATAGATTTACTTATCCCTTTTCTATAAAAACCCCTAAAAAAATTTTGTGTTTTTTTAAAGATATTAGCTTTTTCGGTGATATATAGCTTTTTTCCCCACAAATTGAAGATAATATCCCCCTTTTTAGAATAATTTTGGGACCTATAAGTAGCTTTAAAATTTCATTAAACTATTAAAAAGAAGAGGGGAAAAATTATTTATTGTGAATAACGTTTTATTGAAGGGTTTTTCATATTTCTTGTAAACCCGTACGTTATTTTATATATACTTGTAGTTTTAAATTACGTATTGCCCATAAACCCCCTAAAAAGTATTGTTTTTTATGATATTTTCTATTTTTTCGATGTTTAAAAGTTTGTTTTTTTCCCACAAATTGAAGGGATAAAATCCCTTTTTTAGAATAATTTGCACCTATAAGTGCTTCATTACATTAAGCCCAAAAATTAAAAAGAAGGGGTATGAGGTTTTTTATTGTGATATAACGTTATAAATTTCAAAACGTTTTTCATAGTTTTCCCTTTTAACCGGGAACGTTATTGTTATATACAAGTAGTTTTTTCCCTTTTCATTTGCTAAAAAACCCCTAAAAAGTTGTTTTTCCCAAAGATATTAGCTATTTTTCGGGGATAAAATGCTTTTTTTTCCCACAAATTGAAGTATACAATCCTTTTTTTTTGAATAATTTTCAAAGTATAAATAGCTTAATTAAAATTAAGCTATTAAAAAAGAAGAGTAAGAGGTTATTTATTGTGATTTTAACGGTATTTTTTCTAAAAAACTTTTTCATAGTTTTTTTCTAAAATGTAAACGTTTTGTATAATACAAATAGTTTTTACCCTTTTTAAAATTTCTAAAAAAACCCCTAAAAAGTAGTGTTTTTTAATGATCTTTGCTAGTTAAACAGATATATATAAACTTTTTTTTCCTACAAAATTTAAGTATAAAAACCTCTTTTTAAAAATAATTTTTTTCCCCTTAATACCTTACATTCATTAAGTTTTTTTAAATAGAAAAAGTAAGGGTTTTTTTATTTTGATATAACCGGGTTTTTTGCAAGGGGTTTTTTTTAAAAGTTTCTTCTAAACTTTTGCGTTATTGTAAAAATATAAAATAGTTTTACTTATTTATTTTCCCATAAACCCCCTAAAATTTAGTGTTTTTTAATGATTTTAAAACTAGTTACAATGATATATAGCTTTTTTCCCCACAAATTGAAGTATAAAATCCTCTTTTTTGAAAATTTGGGACCTATAAGTGCTTACATTACATTAAGCTCTTAAAAAGAAGATATGAGGTTATTTTTTTGTGATATAACGGGGTATTTTCAAGGGGTTTTTCATATTTTTTTTCTAAAATGTTGCGTTTTTGTATATTAAAAAGTATTTTTTTCTTTCTATATTCCTATAAAAACCCCTAAAAAATAGTGTTTTTTAAAGATTTTAACTAGTTTCAATGATATATAGCTTTTTTTCCTACAAATTGAAGTTAAAATCCCTCTTTTGAATAATTTGCACCTAAAAAGTGCCTTTTATTCATTAAGCTATTAAATAGAAAGTAAGAGGGTTTTTTTATTTTTGATATAACGGGATATTTTCAACTTTTTTCATAGTTTTCTTGTAAAAAGTGCGTTATTGTATACCTAAAGTATTTTTTCTTATCATTTTGCTATAAACCCCATAAAAGGTTCTTTTCCCCTGATTTTAACAGTTATCGTGATATATGCTTTTTTTCCTACAAAATTTAAGTTACAAACCTTTTTTTAAAATTAATATGCCCCTATAAGTAGCTTACATTACATTAGCTAATAAATAAAAGAGTAAGAGGTTTTTTTTTTATGATATAACGGTATATTTTCAAGCGTTTTTTTTACAGTTTCTTTAAACTGTAGCGTTTTTGTATATTACAATAGTTTTTACCCTTTTCATTTGGGATAAAACCCATAAAAAGTTTTTGTTTTTTAATGATATTAGCTATTTTCGGGGATATATAGCTTTTTTTCCTACAAAAATTAAGCAAAAACTTTTTTTTAAATAATTTGCCCCCTATAAGTAGCTTACATTACATTAAGCATTATATAGAAAAGTAAAAGGTTATTTATTGTGATATAAAGGGAATTGCAAGCGTTTTTTTATAGTTTCTTCTAAAATGTAGCGTTATTATATATTTAAAAAGTTTTTTTTGTTTTACTTATTATATTTTCATAACCCATAAAAAGTAGTTTTTTTCAATGGGTATTAGCTATTTATCGGGGGATATTAGCTGTTTTCCTACAAAATTTAAGCATAAAATTTTTCTTTTTAGGGGGAAAAATTTTCAAACCCATATTTTTGCCTTTTTCTTACATTAAACTAGTAAAAGAAGAGTAAAAGGTTTTTTTATTTTTGAAAATAACGGGGATTTGCGCGTTTTTTTATAGTTTCTTCTAACTGTAACGTTTTTTGTAATATTAAATGTTTTCCCTTTTTATATTGCTATAAAAAACCCCTAAAAATTTTTTGTTTTTTAATTATTTTAGCTTTTAAACAGTGGGGGAGTTTTTTTTTTTCCTACAAAATTTAAGTATTTTTCTTTATATCGAGCTTAAAAAGCTTTTTATATTTTCTACAACATATTTTACCAAAAATTTAAAAGGGTTTAAAAAAATGTTTTTTTTCATGAAATTTAGATATCAATTTTAATCTTAAAAACAATGTTTTTCCAAGTAAATTTTTGACTCTTTTTGGGAAAGGGTAAAAAAAGTCGAAATTTTACATTATTCACCTTTTACACTACTATATTTTACAATGTTAGGACTAAAAATATGTATTTTTCATGAAATTTAGGTATCAATTTTTTAAACTTAAAAACAACGTTTTTAAGTGTTTTTTAAAGTATTTTTGAAGGCCTAAAAAATGTTTTGAAATTGACATTATTCAACAATTTTACACAAATATATTTTTAAAAATACTATTAGCTTAAAATAGTATTTTCATGAAATTTTGTATTAATTTTTTTTCTAAAAAAAAACGTTTTTTTTCCCAAATGTATTAATTTATTTTTTTTAAGGGGTTTAAAAAAATTTTGAATTTACATTATTCGCCCTTTTTTTTTATAGAAAAATTTTAAAATGTGGAATTAATTTTTGTTTTTTGTTTTGAAATTGCTATTTTTTAAAATACTTTTAAGGGTTATAAAATAGTTTGAGACTCTATTTTTGATACATTTGTGTGTTTTACGTGTTTTTCATAGTTTCTTTTTTTTGTAAATGTTATTCATTAAAAGAAGGAATTTACCTTTTGATAATGCTTTTTTACCCCCAAAATGTGGTTTTTTTTCAATGATTTTTTGTAGTTTTTCCCGGGGATATTAGCTGTTTTTTTCCCAAAAATTGAAGAATACAATCCTTTTTTTTGAAAATTTGGGACCTATAATTTGCTTTTCTTACATTAAGCTAAAAAAAAAAAAAAAAAAAAAAAAAAGAAGAGTAAAAGGGGTTTTTTATTGTGATATAACGGGAAAATTGCAAAACGTTTTTCATGTTTTTTTTTGTAAAATGTAGCGTTATTGGGAAAGTATCCCAAAATTTTTTTTTTTCTTATCCTATTGCTTAAAACCCCTAAATGTATGGTTTTTTAAAATTTTTTAGCTAAATTTTTCGGGGATATATAGCTGTTTTCCTACCAAATTTAAGTATACCAATCCTTTTTTTTGAATAAATTTTCACCCATAGTAGCTTACATTAGATTAAGCTATTAAATAGAAAGTAAGAGGGTTTTTTATTGTGAAAATAACGGTATTTGCAAAACGTTTTTTTTAAATTTCTTGTAAACTGTAAACGTTATTTTATATATTTCAAGAGTTTTTACTTATTATTTGCTATAAAAAACCCAAAAAATGTTGTATTTTCAATTAATTTAGGGTTTGTTTTTCAGTGATATATACTGCTTTCCTACAAAAATTTAAATAAAAAATCCTCTTTTTAGAATAATTTGCACCTATAAGTAGCTTACATTACATTAAGCTATTAAATAGAAGAGTAAGAGGTTATTTATTGTGATATAACGGTATATTGCAAGTGTTTTTCATAGTTTCTTCTAAACTGTAGCGTTATTGTATATATACAAGTAGTTTTACTTATTATATTGCTATAAACCCATAAAATGTAGTGTTTTCAATGAGTTTAGCTAGTCTTCAGTGATATATAGCTGTTTTCCTACAAATTGAAGCATAAAATCCTCTTTTTAGAATATTTTGCACCTATAAGTAGCTTACATTACATTAAGCTATTAAATAGAAGAGTAAGAGGTTATTTATTGTGATATAACGGTATATTGCTTGCGTTTTTCATAGTTTCTTGTAAACTGTAGCGTTATTGTATATATACAAGTAGTTAACTCATCATATTGCTATAAACCCCTAAAATGTAGTGTTTTCAATGATTTTAGCTAGTTATCAGTGATATATAGATGTTTTCCTACAAATTGAGGTATAAAATCCTTTTTTTAGAATAATTTGCACCTATAAGAAGCTTACATTACATTAAGCTATTAAATAGAAGAGTAAGAGGTTATTTATTGTGATATAATGGGATATTGCAAGCGTTTTTCATAGTTTCTTCTAAACTGTAGCGTTATTGTATATATACAAGTAGTTTTACTTATCCTATTGCTATAAACCCATAAAATGTAGTGTTTTCAATGATATTAGCTATTTATCGGTGATATATAGCTGTTTTCCTACAAATTGAAGCATAAAATCCTCTTTTTAGAATAATTTGCACCTATAAGTAGCTTACATTACATTAAGCTATTAAATAGAAGAGTAAGAGGTTATTTATTGTGATATAACGGTATATTGCAAGCGTTTTTCATAGTTTCTTGTAAACTGTAGCGATATTGTATATATACAAGTCATTTTACTTATCATATTGCTATAAACCATTAAAATGTAGTGTTTTCAATGATATTAGCTATTTATCGGTGATATATAGCTGTTTTCCTACAAATTGAAGCATAAAATCTTCTTTTTAGAATAATTTGCACCTATAAGTAGCTTACATTACATTAAGCTATTATAGAGAAGAGTAAGAGGTTATTTATTGTGATATAACGGTATATTGCAAGCGTTTTTTATAGTTTCTTCTAAACTGTAGAGTTATTGTATATATACAAGTAGTTTTACTTATTATATTGCTATAAACCCATAAAATGTAGTGTTTTCAATGATTTTAGCTAGTTATCAGTGATATATAGCTGTTTTCCTACAAATTGAAGTATAAAATCCTCTTTTTAGAATAATTTGCACCTATAAGTAGCTTACATTACATTAAGCTATTAAATAGAAGAGTAAGAGGTTATTTATTGTGATATAACGGGATATTGCAAGCGTTTTTCATAGTTTCTTTTAAACTGTAGCGTTATTGTATATATACGAGTAGATTTACTTATCCTATTGCTATAAACCCATAAAATGTAGTGTTTTCAATGATATTAGCTATTTATCGGTGATATATAGCTGTTTTCCTACAAATTGAAGTATAAAATCCTCTTTTTAGAATAATTTGCACCTATAAGTAGCTTAAATTACATTAAGCTATTAAATAGAAGAGTATGAAGTTATTTATTGTGATATAACGTTATATTGCAAGCGTTTTTCATAGTTTCTTGTAAACTGTAGCGTTATTGTATATATACAAGTAGTTTTACTTATCATATTGCTATAAACCCATAAAATGTAGTGTTTACAATGATATTAGCTATTTATCGGTGATATATAGCTGTTTTCCTACAAATTGAAGTATACAATACTTTTTTTAGAATAATTTGCACCTATAAGTAGCTTAAATTACATTAAGCTATTAAATAGAAGAGGAAGAGATTATTTATTGTGATATAACGGTATATTGCAAGCGTTTTTCATAGTTTCTTGTAAACTGTAGCGTTATTGTATATATACTTGTAGTTTTACTTATCGTATTGCTATAAACCCATAAAATGTAGTGTTTTCAATGATTTTAGCTAGTTATCAGTGATATATAGCTGTTTTCCTACAAATTGAAGTATAAATTCCTCTTTTTAGAATAATTTGCACCTATAAGTAGCTTACATTACATTAAGCTATTAAATAGAAGAGTATGAGGTTATTTATTGTGATATAACGGTATATTGCAAGCGTTTTTCATAGTTTCTTCTAAACTGTAGCGTTATTGTATATATACAAGTAGTTTTACTTATCCTATTGCTATAAACCCATAAAATGTAGTGTTTTCAATGATATTAGCTATTTATCGATGATTTATAGTTGTTTTCCTACAAATTGAAGTATAAAATCCTCTTTATAGAATAATTTGCACCTATAAGTAGCTTACATTACATTAAGCTATTAAATAGAAGAGTAAGAGGTTATTTATTGTGATATAATGGGATATTGCAAGCGTTTTTCATATTTTCTTCTAAACTGTAGCGTTATTGTATATATACAAGTAATTTTACTAATCCTATTGCTATAAACCCATAAAATGTAGTGTTTTCAATGATATTAGCTATTTATCGGTGATATATAGCTGTTTTCCTACAAATTGAAGTATAAAATCCTCTTTTTAGAATAATTTGCACCTATAAGTAGCTTACATTACATTAAGCTATTAAATAGAAGAGTAAGAGGTTATTTATTGTGATATAACGGTATATTGCAAGCGTTTTTCTAGTTTCTTCTAACTGTAGCGTTATTGTATATATAAAAAAAGGGTTTTCTTATTTTGCTATAAACCCTAAAATGTAGTGTTTTTTAATGAATTAGCTATTTTTCATGATATATAGTTGTTTTCCCACAAAATTTAAGATAAAATCCTCTTTTTAGAATAATTTTCACCCATAAGTAGCTTTCATTACATTTAAATATTAAATAGAAAAGTATGAGGTTTTTTTTTGTGATATAAAAGTATATTGCAACGTTTTTTATAGTTTCTTTAAACTGTAGCGTTATTGTATATATAAAAAGTAGTTTTTCTTATCATATTTCTATAAAACCCCAAAAAAGTAGTGTTTCAATGAATTTCTAATTTTCGGAATCTATAGTGTTTTCCTACAATTGAAGATACAAAACCTTTTTTTTAAATAATTTGCACCTATAAGTCTTACATTTCATTTGCTAATAAATAGAACAGTAAGAGGTTTTTATTGTGATATAACGGATATTGCAAGCGTTTTTTTAGTTTTTTGTAAACAGTACGTATTTATATATACAAGTAGTTTAAAAATCATATTGCCCATAAAACCCTTAAAATGAGTGTTTTTTAATGATATTAGCTATTTTCGGGAATTAAAAAGCTGTTTTCCTACAAATTGAAGATAAAAAACCCCTTTTAGAAAAATTTGCACCTATAAGTCCTTACATTACATAAGTTTAAAAAGAAGAGTAAGAGGTTTTTTTATTGTGATATAAAAGGGATATTGCAAAACTTTTTCAAGTTTTTTTGTAAAAATGTAGCGTTATTGTATATTACAAGTATTTACTTTTTATATTTTCTTAAACCCTAAAATGTGTGTTTTCAAGATTTTAGCTATTTTAATATATATACTGTTTTCCCATAAATTGAAGTTAAAAATCCCCTTTTTTTTGAAAATTTGCACCTATAATACCTTACAACATTAAACTTTTGAATAGAAGAGAAGAGGGTTTTTTATTTTGATAAACGGTTATTGCAAGCGTTTTTTATAGTTTCTTCTAAAATGTTGCGTTTTGAATATACAAGAGTTTTCTTATTTATTTCTATAAAAACCCCTAAAATATGTGTTTTTTAATGATTTTAGCTAGTTTCAATGAATTACTGTTTTTCCCACAAATTGAAGTAAAATCCTCTTTTTTGAATAATTTGCACCTATAAGTAGCTTACATTACATTAAGCTATTAAAGGGAAAAGAAAGGGGTTTTTTATTGTGATAAACGGTATATTGCAAGCGTTTTTCATAGTTTTTTCTAAACTGTTGCGTTTTTTTATATACAAGTAGGGGTTTTACTTACTATATTTTCCAAAACCCCTAAAATATATGTTTTTAATGATTTTTTGTAGTTATCAAAAGAATATAGCTTTTTCCCAAAAATTTAAGTAAAAAACCCCCTTTGAAAAAATTTTACCCATAAGTAGTTTCCTACATTAAACTATTTAAAATTTAAGAGTAAGAGGTTATTTATTGTGATATAACGGGATATTTTCAAACGTTTTTCATAGTTTCTTGTAAAAATGTAGCGTTTGTATATATACAAGTAGTTTTACTTTTTCCATTGCTATAAACCCATAAAAATTTGGTTTTCAAAGAAAATTTGCTTTTTTCGGTGATATATAGCTGTTTTTTACAAATTGAAGATAAAATCCTCTTTTAGAATAATTTGCACCTATAAAGCTTACATTCATTAAGCTATTTAAATAGAAAGTAAGAGGGTTTTTTATTGTGATATAACTTATATTGCAAGCGTTTTTATAGTTTTTTGTAAACTTAGCGATATTTTATATACAAGTAATTTTACTTATCAATTGCTATAAACCCCCTTTAAAAAATATGTTTTTAATTATATTTGTATTTTCGGGGAAAATAGCTTTTTCCTACAAATTGAAGAATAAAATTCTTTTTGAATAAATTTTCACCCATAAATATTTTCATTTCATTAAGCCATTATAGAGAAAGTAAGAGGTTATTTTTTGTGAATAACGGTATATTTCAAAACGTTTTTATAGTTTCTTCTAAAAAATGTAGATTATGATAATACAAGTAGTTTTACTTATTTTATTGCTATAAAACCCCTAAAATGTAGTGTTTTCAATGATTTTTCTAGTTTCATGAATATACTGTTTTCCCCAAATTTAAATATAAAATCCTCTTTTTGAATAATTTGCACCTATAAGTAGCTTACTTACATTAAGCTATAAAAAGAAGAGTAAGAGGTTTTTTATTGTGATATAACGGGATTTGCAAGGTTTTTTTATAGTTTTTTTTAAACTGTAGCGTTATTTTATTATAGAGTAGATTTACTTTTCCTATTGCTATAAAAACCCCTAAAAGTAGTGTTTTCAATGATATTACTATTTATCGGTGCATAGCTGTTTTCCTACAAATTGAATAAAAAAAACCTCTTTTTAGAATAATTTGCCCCTATAAGTACTTAAATTACTTTTAAGCTTTTAAAATAGAAGAGTTAGTTTATTTATTTGATAAACGGTTTATTGAAAGCGTTTTTCATAGTTTCTTGAAACTTAGCGTTATTGTTTTACAGTATTTTTATTATCATTTGCTAAAACCGGTGATATATACTTTTTCCTACAAATTGAAGTATACAACCCTTTTTTTTAGAATAATTTGCACCTAAAAGTAGCTTACTTTACTTATGCTAAAAATAAACAGAAAGAGTTATTTTTTGTGATAAAAGGGTATATTGCAAGCGTTTTTCATAGTTTTTTGTAAACGTACGATTGTTATATACAATATTTAACTTTCTTTTGCTATAAACCTTAAAATGGTGTTTTCAATGAATTGCATTTTCGGTGATATTAGCTTTTTTCCTACAAATTAAAGTATAAAATCCTTTTTTTAGAAAAATTTGCCCCTAAATATTTTACATTCTTTAAGCTTTTAAAATAAAGAGAAGGGTTTTTATTGTGATATAACGTAATTGCAAGCTTTTTTTTCATAGTTTTCTTGAAAATGTAGCGTTATTTATAATAAAAGAAATTTTTAAATTATTTTTTGCAAAAACCCCAAAAAATGTATTTTTTTAAATGATTCTAGCTTTTCGGGGATAAAAGCTGTTTTCCTAAAAATTAAAGTTTAAATCCTTTTTTTTTAAAATAATTTGCACCTTAAGTAGCTTACATTACATTAAGCTTTTAAAAAAAAGAGTAAAGGTTTTTTAGTGATATAAGGGTATATTGCAAAAATTTTCATAGTTTCTTGTAAATGTTGCGTTTTTGATATTACAAATTTTAATTATCAATTGCTATAAATTTTAAAATGTAGTGTTTTAAATGATATTGCTATTTATCAGGATATATAGTTTTTTTTCTAAAAATTAAAGTATAAATTCCTTTTTTTTAAAATATTTGCACCTAAAGTACTTATTACTTTAAACTTTTAAATAAAGAGTAAGAGAATTATTTTTGTGATATAACGGTATATTGAAAGCTTTTTTCATAGTTTCTTGAAAACTGTAGCGTTTTTGTATTATACAAAAATTTTTAATTATATTGCTTAAACCCTAAAATGTGTGTTTTAAATGATTCTGTAGTTTCAGTGAATATACGTTTTCCTAAAATTGAATTTTAAAAATCCTCTTTTAGAAAAATTTTGCACCTAAAAGTAGTTTAAATTACTTAAAGCTATTAAATAGAAGAGGAAGAGTTATTTATTGTGATATAACGGTATTTTGCAAGCGTTTTTCATAGTTTCTTGTAAACTGTACGTTATTGTATATATACTTGTAGTTTTACTTTTTGTTTTGCTAAAAAACCCAAAAAAATGTATTTTTTCAATGTTTTTAGCTATTATCATGATATATACTGTTTTCCTACAATTGAAGTATAAATTCCTTTTTTTAGAAAAATTTCCCCTATAAGTAGCTTAATTACATTAAGCTTTTAAAATAGAAGGAAGAGTTATTTTTGTAAATTAAGGGTATTTTGCAACTTTTTTATAGTTTCTTGTAAACTGAAAGCGTTTTGTAATACAAGTTTTTTTCTTATCATATTGCTAAAAACCAAAAATGTATTTTTTTAAATGATTTTAGCTTTTTATCGGTTATAGTTTTTTTCCTACAAATTGAAGCAAAAATCTTTTTTTTAAAATTTTTTGCACCTTAAGAGCTTCTTACTTTAAGCTTTTATAAGGAGTAAGGGGTTTTTTATTGTTATATAAGGGAAATTTTTCTGCTTTTTTATATTTTTCTTCAAAACTGTAGCGTTATTGTATTTTAAAAGAGTTTTACTCATCATATTGCTAAAAACCCCCCAAAATGTAGTGTTTTCAATGATTTTAGCTATTTATCAGTGTTTAATGCGTTTACCACACTTGAAGTATAAATGCTTTTTTTAGAATAATTTGCACCTATGGGAAGTTTACATTACTTTAAGTTTAAATAAAGAGGGGGTTTTTTATTGTGATATAACGGTATATTGAAAGCTTTTTTTTCATAGTTTTTTGAAACTGTAGCGTTTTTTGTATATATACAGTGTTTTACTTATCATTTTGCTAAAAAACCCATAAATGAGTGTTTTTCATGATATTAGCATTTATTGGTGATATATAGCGGTTTTCCAAAAATTGAAGTATAAAATCCTCTTTTTAGAAAAATTTGCACCTATAAGTAGCTTCTTTACATTAAGCTATTAAATAGAAGAGAAGAGGTTATTTTTGTGATAAAAAGGGTATTTTGGGCAAGTTTTTTTTTCATATTTTTTTCAAAATTGTAGCGTTTTGTATATAACAATAGTTTTTTTTATCCTTTTGCTAAAAACCCATAAAATGTAGTTTTTCAATGATATTAGCTATTTATCTGTATTAGCTTTTTTCCTACAATTGTGATAAAATTCTTTTTAGAATAATTTGCCCTATAAGTGCAAAATTACTTAACTAGTAAATGAAGAAAAAGGGGTTATTTATTGTGATATCGGTATTTTTGCAACGTTTTCATATTTTCCCTTCAAAACGTAGCGTTTTGTTATTACAATATTTTACTTTTTATATTTTTATAAACCCTAAAATGTATGTTTTAAATAAATTTAGCTAGTTTTATGAAAATTAGCGTTTTCCTAAAAATTGAAGTATAAAATCCTTTTTTTAGAATAATTTGCCCCTATAAGTAGCTTAATTCCATTAAGCTTTTAAAATAAAGAGTAAGAGGTTATTTATTGTGATATAACGGTATATTGCAAGCGTTTTCATAGTTTCTTGAAAAACTTAGCGTTATTGTTTATATAAAAGTAGTTTACTTATCATATTGCTAAAACCCATAAATTAGTGTTTTAAATGTATTAGTTTTTTATCGGTGATATATAGCTGTTTTCCTCCCAAATTGAAGTAAAAAAATCCTCTTTTTAGAATTTTTGCCCTAAGTAGTTTACATTAATGAATCTATTAAATAAAAGAGTGGGGGTTATTTATTTTGAATAATTCATATTGAAACTTTTTTTCAAGTTTCTTGTAAATGTAGCGTTTTGTATACATTTATTAAAACAAGTTTTTTTAGATATTGCTAAAACCCCCAAAAAAAATGTAGTGTTTTCAATGTTTTTAGCTATTATCAAAGATAGTTTTTTTCTACAAATTAAGTATATTTCTTTATATTGTACTAAATAGCTTTTTTATTTGCTCAACTATTTTTCAAAAATTAATAGCTTTTAAAAAAGTATTTTTTATGAAATTTTGATATCATTTTAATCTTAAACATTTTTTTTTCAAATATTTTAAAGTTTTTTGGAAAAAAAAATGTCCCCAAATTTTCATTATTCAGCACTTTTTCAAAACCTTTTTTTACAATATAGAGCTTAAAAAAGTATTTTTTTTAATAAAATTTTTATATCATTTTATTCTTTAAAAAAAAACGTTTTTTCAAGTGTTTGAAGATTTTTGAAAGCCTAAAAAGTCGTATTTCATTATTCACACTTTTTCACAATATATTTACAATATTTGACTTTAAAAAATGTATTTTTCATTAAATTTTTATATCAAATTTTTTTCTAAAAAACAAAGTTTTTTCAATGTTTTAAGTATTTTTTTAAGGCTAAAAAATGTCGAAAATTGGGCATTATTCAGCCCTTTTTTGTAGGAAAATTTAAAAGTGGAATTTTTGTTGTTTTCGTTAGAAATTTTCTATTTTAAACTATGAAGCTTTTAAAGGAGTTTGGACTCTTATTTGATAAATTGTGTTTATCGTGTTTTTTTAAGGTTTTTTTCTTATTGTAGTGTTATATCATTAATAGAAGGGAATTTACCCTTTTGATAAGCTTTTACCCTCAAATGTGTTCTTTTCAAGGATTTGCTGTTTTTCGGATAATTTGCTGTTTTTCCTCTTTTAAAAAAACAAACCTTTTTTTTTGAATAATTTGCACCTTAATAGCTTACATTACATTAAGCTAAAAATAGAAGAGTTTAAAAGGTTCTTTTTGTTATAACGGTTATTGCACTATAATTTTCAATGTTACAATAAATTTCATTATTAGTTTTCAAGATTTAGCAATTTTTCGGGGATATTAAACGGTTTTTTTTAAAATTGAAATATAAAATCCCCTTTTTTGAATAATTTCACCTATAAGAGCTTACATTACATTTAACTATTAAATAGAAGAGTAAAGGGTTTTTTATTGTGATATAACGGGATATTGCAATGTTTTTCATAGTTTCTTCTAAATGTAGCGTTATTTTTATATACAAAGTTTTACTTATTTTAGGGTATAACCCTAAAAAGTAGGTTTTTAATGAGTTTAGCTAGTTTTCAGTGATTTAGCTGTTTTCCTACAAATTTAAAAAAATCCTCTTTTTAGAATTTTTGCACCTATAATACTTACATTACATTTTAACTATTAAAAAAAGAGTAAAAGTTTTTTATTGTGATATAACGGTTTAAAGCTTGCGTTTTTCATATTTTTGTAAAAATGTAGCGTTTTGTATATAACAAGTAGTTTCTCATCAATTGCTATAAACCCCTAAAATTTTGTGTTTTCAAAGATTTTAGCTAGTTATCGTGTATATATAGCTGTTTTCCTACAAATTGAAGCATAAAATCTTCTTTTAGAATAATTTGCACTATAAGTAGCTTACATTACATTAAGCTATTATAGAGAAGAGTAAGAGGTTATTTTTGTGATATAAACGGTATATTGCAAGCGTTTTTTATAGTTTCTTCTAAACTGTAGAGTTATTGTATATATACAGAGTTTACTATTATATGCTATAAACCCATAAAAGTAGTGTTTTCAATGATTTAGCTAGTTATCAGTGATATATAGCGTTTTCCTACAAATGAAGTATAAAATCCTCTTTTTAGAATAATTTGCACCTATAAGTAGCTTAATACATTAAGCTATTAAATAGAAGAGTAAGAGGTTATTTATTGTGATATAACGGATATTGCAAGCGTTTTTCATAGTCTTTCTAAACTGTACGTTAATGTATTTTATAGTAGTTTTACTATAATTGCTTAATACCCAAAAAAATTAGTGTTTCAATGATATTAGCTTTTATCGGTTATAAGCTGTTTTTACAAATTAATATAAATCTCTTTTAGAATAATTTGCACTAGTAGTTACTTCATTAATTGCTATAACATAAAGAGGTAAGAGGTTATTTATTGTGATATAACGGTATATTCAAGCGTTATATATAATTCTTCTTAAATGTAGCGTTTTGTATTATACGTATATTTACTTATTAACTTGCTATAAACCATAAATGTAGTGTTTTCAATGATATTAGCTATATTCATCGTATATAGCTGTTTTCCTAAAATGAATATAAAACTTCTTTTTAGAATAATTTGACCTATAAGTAGCTATAACATTAAGCTATATAATGAGAGTAAGAGTTATGTTATGTATATAACGGTATATGCAATCGTTTTTCAACTTTCTTTAAATATGCGTATTGTATAATACAAGTAGTTTTACTTAGTAATTGCTATAAACCCATAAATGGTATTTTCAATGATTTTCACAGTTTATCGTGAATATAGCTGTTTTTACAAATTGAAGTTAATATCTTTTTAGAAAATTTGCCTATAGTACTTAATATATTAATAGTAAGAGTAAGAGGTTATTTATTGGATATAACGGTATTTGCAACTGTTTTCACCTAGTTTCTTGTAAACTTAAGCGTTTTAATAATACGAAGTATTTATTTATTAGCATATTGCTATAAACCCATAAAATGTTTCTTTCAATGAATTTAGCTAGTTATGGTGATATATAGCTGTTTTCCTACATAAAATAAAATCCTTTTTCTGATAATATTTGACCTAAATAGCTTACATACTTAAGCCTATAAATGAGAGATAAGAGGTTTTTATTGTGATATAACGGTAATTGCAAGCGTTTTTCAAGTTTCTGTAAACTGTAGCGTTATTGTATATACAAGGTATTTTACTTATTCATAGTATAAACCCATAAAATGTTTGTTTTCAATGATATTAGCTATTTATCAGTGATATATAGCTGTTTTCCTACAAATTGAAGTATAAAATCCTCTTTTTAGAATAATTTGCACCTATAAGTAGCTTACATTACATTAAGCTATTAAATAGAAGAGTATGAGGTTATTTATTGTGATATAACGGGATATTGCAAGCGTTTTTCATAGTTTCTTCTAAACTGTTGCGTTATTGTATATATACAAGTAGTTTTACTTACTATATTCCTATAAATCCATAAAATATAGTGTTTTCAATGATTTTAGCTAGTTATCAATGATATATAGCTGTTTTCCTACAAATTGAAGTATAAAATCCTCTCTTTAGAATAATTTGCACCTATAAGTAGCTTACACTACATTAAGCTATTAAATAGAAGAGTAAGAGGTTATTTATTGTGATATAACGGTATATTGCAATCGTTTTTCATAGTTTCTTGTAAACAGTAGCGTTATTGTATACATACAAGTAGTTTTACTTATCATATTGCTATAAACCCATAAAATGTAGTGTTTTCAATGATATTAGCTATTTATCGGTGATATATAGCTGTTTTCCTACAAATTAAAGTATACAATCCTTTTTTTAGAATAATTTGCACCTCTAAGTAGCTTTAATTACATTAAGCTAATAAATAGAAGAGTAAGAGGTTATTTATTGTGATATAACGGTATATTGCAAGCGTTTTTCATAGTTTCCTATATACTGTAGCGTTATTGTATATATACAAGTAGTTTTACTTATCATATTGCTATAAACCCATAAAATGTAGTGTTTTCAATGATATTAGCTATTTATCGGTGATATATAGCTGTTTTCCTACAAATTGAAGCATAAAATCCTCTTTTTAGAATAATTTGCACCTATAAGTAGCTTACATTACATTAAGCTATTAAATAGAAGAGTAAGAGGTTATTTATTGTGATATAACGGTATATTGCAAGCGTTTTTCATAGTTTCTTGTAAACTGTAGAGTTATTGTATATATACAAGTAGTTTTACTTATCCTATTGCTATAAACCCATAAAATGTAGTGTTTTCAATGATATTAGCTATTTATCGGTGATATATAGCTGTTTTCCTACAAATTGAAGTATAAAATCCTCTTTTTAGAATAATTTGCACCTATAAGTAGCTTACATTACATTAAGCTTTTAAATAGAAGAGTAAGAGGTTATTTATTGTGATATAACGGTATATTGCAAGCGTTTTTCATAGTTTCTTGTAAACTGTAGCGTTATTGTATATATACAAGTAAAATTACTTATCCTATTGCTATAAACCCATAAAATGTAGTGTTTTCAATGATATTAGCTATTTATCGGTGATATATAGCTGTTTTCCTACAAATTGAAGTATAAAATCCTCTTTTTAGAATAATTTGCACCTATAAGTAGCTTACATTGCATTAAGCTAGTAAATAGAAGAGTAAGAGGTTATTTATTGTTATTTAACAGTATATTGCAAGCGTTTTTCATAGTTTCTTCTAAACTGTAGCGTTATTGTATATATACAAGTAGTTTTACTTATTATATTGCTATAAACCCATAAAATGTAGTGTTTTCAATGATTTTAGCTAGTTATCAGTGATATATAGCTGTTTTCCTACAAATTGAAGTATAAAATACTCTTTTTAGAATAATTTGCACCTATAAGTATCTTACATTACATTAAGCTATTAAATAAAAGAGTAAGAGGTTATTTATTGTGATATAATGGTATATAGCAATCGTTTTTCATAGTTTCTTGTAAACTGTAGCGTTATTGTATACATACAAGTAGTTTTATTTATCCTATAAACCCATAAAATGTAGTGTTTTGAATAATATTAGCTATTTATCGGTGATATATAGCTGTTTTCCTACAAATTGAAGTATAAAATCCTCTTTTTAGAATAATTTGCACCTATAAGTAGCTTACATTACATGAAGCTATTAAATAAAAGAGTAAGAGGTTATTTATTGTGATATAACGGTATATTGCAAGCGTTTTTCATAGTTTCTTCTAAACTGTAGATTTATTGTATATATACTAGTAGTTTTACTTATCCTATTGCTATAAACCCATAAAATGTAGTGTTTTCAATGATCGGTGATATTTCAATGAGGGTGATATTTCAATTTCAATGATCTATTTATCGGTGATATATAGCTGTTTTCCTACAAATTGAAGTATAAAATCCTCTTTTTAGAATAATTTGCACCTATAAGTAGCTTACATTACATTAAGCTATTAAATAGAAGAGTAAGAGGTTATTTATTGTGATTTAACGGTTTATTGCAATCGTTTTTCATAGTTTCTTGTAAACTGTAGCGTTATTGTATATATACAAGTAGTTTTACTTATCATATTGCTATAAACCCATAAAATGTAGTGTTTTCAATGATTTTAGCTAGTTATCACATAAGAGGTTCTTTTTTCTACAAATTGAAGTATATTTCCTTATATCTGTAGCTAAATAGCTTTTTATATTTGCTACAACTATATTTTACAAAATTAATTGCTAAAAATATGTATTTTTCATGAAATTTACATATCAATTTTAATCTTAAAAACAATGTTTTTTCAAGTATTTTAATGTATTTTTGAAAGGCTAAATAATGTCGAAATTTGACATTAATCAGCACTTTTACACAACTATATTTTACAATGTTTTGAGCTAAAAATATGTATTTTTCATGAAATTTTGGTATCAATTTTAATCTTAAAAACAACGTTTTTTCAAGTGTTTTAATGTATTTCTGAAGGGCTAGAAAATGTCGAAAATTGACATTATTCAGCCCTTTTTTTGATAGAGAAATTCTAAATGTGGAATTATAGATGTTTTCGTTAGAAATTGCTATTTTAAACTACTGTAAGCTTATAATAGGAGTTTGAGACTCTATATTGTGATACAATTGTATATTATACGTGTTTTTCATAGTTTCTTCTTAATTGTAGTGTTATATCATTAATAGAAGGAATTTACCTTATGATAATGCATTATACCCTCAAAATGTGTTCTTTTCAATGATTTTAGCTATTTATCGTTGATATATAGCTGTTTTCCAACAAATTGAAGTATAAAACCCTCTTTTTAGAATAATTTGCACCTATAAGTAGCTTACATTACATTAAGCTATTAAATTGAAGAGTAAGAGGTTATTTATTGTGATATAACGGTATATTGCAAGCGTTTTTTATAGTTTCTTCTAAACTGTAGCGTTATTGTATATATACAAGTAGTATTACTTATTATATTGCTATAAACCCATAAAATGTAGTGTTTTCAATGATTTTAGCTAGTTTTCAGTGATATTTAGCTGTTTTCCTACAAATTGAAGTATAAAATCTTCTTTTTAGAATAATTTGCACCTCTAAGTAGCTTTAATTACATTAAGCTAATAAATAGAAGAGTAAGAGGTTATTTATTGTGATATAACGGTATATTGCTTGCGTTTTTCATAGTTTCTTGTAAACTGTAGCGTTATTGTATATATACAAGTAGTTTTACTTATCCTATTGCTATAAACCCATAAAATGTAGTGTTTTCAATGATATTGTATTTACGGTGATATATAGCGTTTTTCCTACAAATTGAAAAAAATCCTCTTTTTAGAAAATTTGCACCTATAATAGCTTACTTACATTAAGCTATTAAATAGAAGATAGAGGTTTATTTTTTTTGTGAAAAAACGGGATATTCAAACGTTTTTCTTGTTTTTTTTGTAAACTATAGCGATTTGTATATATACAAGTAAATTTTTCTTATCATATTGCTATAAACCCCTAAAAAAGTATGTTTTAAAAGATATTAGCTATTTTTCGGGATATATAGCTGTTTTCCTACAAATTTAGCATAAAATCTTCTTTTTAGAATAATTTGCACCTAAAGTAGTTACATTTCATTAAGCTATTAATAGAAGGTAAAAGGTTATTTTTATGATAAACGGTATTTTTGCAAGCGTTTTTTTCATGTTTCTTCTAAACTGTAGGTTTGTATATATACAAATGTTTTTTTTTATTTTTCTAAAACCCTAAAATGTAGTGTTTTCAATTTTTAGCTATTTTTCAGATATATATAGCTGTTTTCCCACAAAAGAAGTATAAAATCCTCTTTTAGAATAATTTGCACCTATAAGTACCTTACTTACTTAGATTAAATAAAGGTAAGAGGTTTTTATTGTATATAACGGGATATTGGGAAGCGTTTTTCATAGTTTTCTAAACTGTTTTCGTTATTTTATACATACAAGTATTTTTTCTTATTTAAAATTTCCCCTAAAAACCCTAAAATATATGTTTTCAATGATTTTACTATTTCAATGATTATGCTGTTTTCCCCAAATTGAATATAAAAAACCTCTTTTTGAATAAATTGCACCTTAAGAGCTTACATTACATTTAAGCTATTATATAGAAAGTAAGAGGTTATTTATTTGTGATATAACGGTATATTCAAACGTTTTTTTTTTAGTTTCTTCTAAATGTAGCGTTATTTATATATACAATAGTTTTACTTATTTTATTGCTATAAACCCCTAAAAAATTTTTTGTTTTCAATGATTTTAGCTAGTTATCAGTGATTATACTTTTTTCCTAAAATTGAAATATAAAATCCCCCTTTTTGAATAAATTTGCACCATAAAATGCTTACATTCTTAAACTTTAAAAAGAAGATAAAGGTTATTTATTGTGATTAAAGGGATATTGCAAGCGTTTTTTTATAGTTTCTTGTAAAAAGTAGTATATATACAAGTGTTTTTCTTATCATATTTTTTAAACCCCTAAAAAGTTGTTTTTAAAGATATTTGCATTTATCGGTGAATATAGTGTTTTCCTACAAAAGATGTATAAATCCTTTTTTTAGAATAATTTGCACCCATAAGAGCTTTCAAATTAAACTAATAAAAAGAACAGTAAAGGTTATTTATTGTGATATAAAGGTATATTGCAAAGCGTTTTTCATAGTTTCTTTTAAACTGTAGCGTTATTGTATATATACAAGTAGTTTTACTTATCATATTGCTATAAACCCATAAAATGTAGTGTTTTCAATGATATTAGCTAATTATCGGTGATATATAGCTGTTTTCCTACAAATTGAAGTATACAATCCTTTTTTTAGAATAATTTGCACCTATAAGTAGCTTACATTACATTATGCTAATAAATAGAACAGTAAGAGGTTATTTATTGTGATATAACGGTATATTGCAAGCGTTTTTTATAGTTTCTTCTAAACTGTAGCGTTATTATATATATACAAGTAGTTTTACTTATTATATTGCTATAAACCCATAAAATGTAGTGTTTTCATTATTTTAGCTAGTTATCAGTGATATATAATTGTTTTCCTACAAATTGAAGTATAAAATCCTCTTTTTAGAATAATTTGCACCTATAAGTAGCTTACATTACATTAAACTATTAAATAGAAGAGTAAGAGGTTATTTATTGTGATATAACGGTATATTGCAAGCGTTTTTCATAGTTTCTTGTAAACTGTAGCGTTATTGTATATATACAAGTAGTTTTACTTATTATATTGCTATAAACCCATAAAATGTAGTGTTTTCAATGAGTTTAGCTAGTTATCAGTGATATATAGCTGTTTTCCTACAAATTGAAGCATAAAATCCTCTTTTTAGAATATTTTGCACCTATAAGTAGCTTACATTACATTAAGCTATTAAATAGAGGAGTAAGAGGTTATTTATTGTGATATAACGGTATATTGCTTGCGTTTTTCATAGTTTCTTGTAAACTGTAGCGTTATTGTATATATACAAGTAGTTTAACTCATCATATTGCTATAAACCCCTAAAATGTAGTGTTTTCAATGATTTTAGCTAGTTATCAGTGATATATAGCTGTTTTCCTACAAATTGAAGTATAAAATCCTTTTTTTAGAATAATTTGCACCTTAAAGAAGCTTACATTACATTAAGCTATTAAATAGAAGAGTAAGAGGTTATTTATTGTGATATAACGGTATATTGCAAGCGTTTTTCATAGTTTCTTGTAAACTGTAGCGTTATTGTATATATACAAGTAGTTTTACTTATCTTATGCTATAAAACCCATAAAATGTAGTGTTTTCAATGATATTTTGCTATTTATTGGTGATATATAGCGGTTTTCCTACAAATTGAAGTATAAAATCTCTTTTAATAATTTGCACCTAGCTTACATNACAAACTACATATTGAAAAATTAGTTTATCAATGTATACTATTGTGTGATATATAGCTGTTTCCTACAAATTGAAGTATAAAATCCTCTTTTAGAATAATTTGCACCTATAAGTAGCTCACATTATATTAAGCTATTAAATAGAAGAGTAAGAGGTTATTATTGTGATATAACGGTATATTGCAAGCGTTTTCATAGTTTCTTCTAAAACTGTAGCGTTATTGTATATATACAAGTAGTTTTACTTATTATAATGCCATAAACCCATAAAATGTAGCGTTTTCAATGATTTTAGCTAGTTATCAGTGATATATAGCTGTTTTCCTACAAATTGAAGAATAAAATCCTCTTTTTAGAATAATTTGCACCTATAAGTAGCTTACATTACATTAAGCTATTAAAATAGAAGAGTAAGAGGTTATTTATTGTGATATAACGGTTATATGCAAGCGTTTTTCATAGTTCTTGTAAACTGTAGGTTATTGTATATATACAAGAAGTTTTACTTATCATATTGCTATAAACCCATAAAAAGTAGTGTTTTCAATGATATTAGCTATTTATCGGTGATATATAGCTGTTTTCCTACAAATTGAAGTATACAATCCTTTTTTTTAGAATAATTTGCACCTATAAGTAGCTTACATTACATCAAGCTAATAAATAGAAGAGTAAGAGGTTATTTATTGTGATATAACGGTATATTGCAAGCGTGTTTCATAGTTTCTTGTAAACTGAAGCGTTATTGTATATATACAAGTAGTTTTACTTATCATATTGCTATAAACCCATAAAATGTAGTGTTTTCAATGATATTAGCTATTTATCGGTGATATATAGCTGTTTTCCTACAAATTGAAGTATAAAATCCTCTTTTTAGAATAATTTGCACCTATAAGTAGCTCACATTACATTAAGCTATTAAATAAAAGAGTAAGAGGTTATTTATTGTGATATAACGGTATATTGCAAGCGTTTTTCATAGTTTCTTCTAAACTGTAGCGTTATTGTATATATACAAGTAGTTTTACTTATTATATTGCTATAAACCCATAAAATGTAGTGTTTTCAATGATTTTAGCTAGTTATCAGTGATATAAAGCTGTTTTCCTACAAATTGAAGAATAAAATCCTCTTTTTAGAATAATTTGCACCTATATGTAGCTTACATTACATTAAGCTATTAAATAGAAGAGTAAGAGGTTATTTATTGTGATATAACGGTATATTGCAAGCGTTTTTCATAGTTTCTTGTAAACTGTAGCGTTATTGTATATATACATGTAGTTTTACTTATCATATTGCTATAAACCCATAAAATGTAGTGTTTTCAATGATTTTAGCTAGTTATCAGTGAAGAGTAGTTTTTTCTACAAATTGAAGTATATTTCTTTATATCTGTAGCTAAATAGCTTTTTATATTTGCTACAACTATATTTTACAAAATTAATCGCTAAAAATATGTATTTTTCATGAAATTTAGATATCAATTTTAATCATAAAAACAATGTTTTTTCAAGTATTTTAATGTATTTTTGAAAGGCTAAAAAATGTCGATATTAGACATTATTTTGCTTTTTTACACAAGTATAGTTTACAATGTTATGAGCTAAAAATATGTATTTTTCATGAAATTAAGGTATCAATTTTAATCTTAAAAACAACGTTTTTCCAAGTATTTTAATGTATTTTTGAAGGCCTAAAAAATGTCGAAATTTGACATTATTCAGCACTTTTACACAACTATATTTTACAATATTATGAGCTTAAAATATGTATTTTTAATGAAAATTATGTATCAATTTTAATCTTAGAAACAACGTTTTTTCAAGTGTTTTAATGTATTTTTGAAGGGCTAAAAAAGGTCGAAAATTGACATTATTCAGCCCTTTTTGTATAGAGAAATTCAAAATGTGGTATTATAGTTGTTTTCGTTAGAAATTGCTATTTTATACTACTGTAAGCTTATAATAGGAGTTTGAGACTTTATATTGCGATACAATTGTATATAACACGTGTTTTTGATAGATTTTTGTTAATTGTAGTGTTATATCATTAATAGAAGGAATTTACCTTATGATAATGCTTTATACCCTCAAAATGTGTTCTTTTCAATGATTTTAGCTAGTTATCGGTGATATATAGCAGTTTTCCTACAAATTGATGTATACAATCCTTTTTTTAGAATAATTTGTACCTATAAGTAGCTTACATTACATTAAGCTAATAAATAGAAGAGTATTAGGTTATTTATTGTGATATAACGGTATATTGCAAGCGTTTTTCATAGTTTCTTGTAAACTGTAGCGTTATTGTATATATACAAGTAGTTTTACTTATCATATTGCTATAAACCCATAAAATGTAGTGTTTTCAATGATATTAGCTATTTATCGGTGATATATAGCTATTTTCCTACAAATTGAAGTATAAAATCCTCTTTTTAGAACAATTTGCACCTATTAGTAGCTTACATTACATTAAGCTATTAAATAGAAGAGTAAGAGGTTATTTATTGTGATATAACGGTATATTGCAAGCGTTTTTCTAGTTTCTTCTAAAACTGTAGCTTTATTGTATATTTAACAAGTAGTTTACTTATCATATTGCTATAAACCATAAAATGTAGGTTTTCAATGATATTAGCTATTATTGGTGCTATATAGTGTTTCCTACAAATTGAAAGTATAAAATCCTCCTTTTTAGAATAATTTTGCAACTATAAGTAGCTCACATTATATCAAGCTTTTTTAAATAGATAGAGTAAGAGGTTATTATTGTGATATAACGGTTATATTGCAAGCGTTTTTCATGTTTCTTCAAAACGTAGCGTTATGTATAATACAGTAGTTTACTTATTATAATTGCCATACAACCCATAAAATTGTAGCTACGTTTTCAATGGATTTAGCTAGTTAGCAGTGATATATAGCTGTTTTCCTACACAAAAGGAGAATAAAATCCTCTTTTTAGAATAATTTGCACCTATAAAGTAGCTTGCATTTACATTAAGCTATTAAAAGAAGAGTAAGAGGTTATTTATGTGACTATAACGGTATAGTGCAAGCGTTTGCCTAGTTTCTTGTAAACTGTAGCGTATGTAATATACAAGTAGTTTTACTTTATCATATGCTATAACCAGAAAAGTAGTGTTTCCAAGATATTAGCTTATTTATCGGTGATATTAGCTGTTTTCCTACAAATGAAGTATACAATCCTTTTTTTTAGAATAATGCACCTATAAGTAGCTTACATTTACATCAAGCGGGGGGATAATAAATAGAAGAGTTAAGAGGTATTTATTGTGATAAACGGTATATTGCAAGCGTGTTCATAGTTCTTGTAAACTGAAGCGTTATGTATCTATACAATTAGTTAATACTTATCATATTGCTATAAACCCATAAAATGTAGTCTGTTTCAATGATATTGCGATTTATCGGTGATAGATAGCTGTTTTCCTTACAAATTGAAGTATAAAAAATCCTCTTTAGAATAGATTTGCACCTAAAAGTAGCTCACTAGTACATTAAAGCTATAAATAAAAGAGGTAAATGGTATATTTGTATAACGGTCTATTGCAAGCGTTTTTCATGTTCTTCTCTAAACTGTTAGCGTTATTGTATAATACAAAGTAGTTTTACTTAATTATATTGCTTATAACCCATAAAAGTAGTGTTTCAATGATTTTAGCTAGTTATCAGTGATATAAAGCTCGTTTTTCCTACAAATGGAAGAATAAAAATCCTCTTTTAGAATAATTTGACACCTTATTATTGTAGCTTTACATTACATTAAGCTATTAAATAGAAGCGTAAGAGGTTTATTTATTGTGAATATAACGGTATATTGCAAGCACGTTTTTCATTAGTTCTTGTAAAACTGTAGGCGTTATTGTTATATATACATGTAGTTTTACATCATATTGATATAAAACCCATAAAAAGTAGTGTTTCAATGATTTTAGCTTAGTTATCAGTGAAGGTAGTTTGTTTCTACAAAATTGAAGTGATATTCTTTATATCTGTAGCTAAATAGTTTTCTTTTTTATATTTGCTACAACTATATTTTACAAAATTAATCGCTAAAAATATGTATTTTCATAAATTTTAGATATCAATTTTAATCTTAAAAACAATGTTTTTCAAGTATTTTAATGTATTTTGAAAGGCTAAAAAATGTCTCGATATTAGACATATTTTGCTTTTTTACACAAGTATACTTTACAATGTTATGAGCTAAAAATATGTATTTTCCATGAAATTAAGGTATCAAGTTTACTTAAAAACAACGTTTGTCCAGTATTTTAATGTATTTTTGAGGCCTAAAAAAATGTCGAAATTTGACATATTCAGCACTTTTACACAACTATAATTTTACATATTATGAGCTTAAAATATGTCTTTTTAATGAAAATTATGTTACAATTTTAATCTTAGAAACAAACGTTTTTTCAAGTTTTTAATGTATTTTTGAAGGGCTAAAAAAGGTCGGAAAATTGACATTTATTCAGCCATTTTTTTGATAGGGGAGAAAATCAAAATGTGGGATTATAGGTTTTCGTTAGAAATGCATTTATACTACTGTAAGTTATAATAGGAGTTCTGAGACTTTATATTGCGATACAATTGTATAGTACAGTGTTTTTGATAATTATTTTTAATTGTAGTTTTTATATCATATAGAAGGAATGTACCTTATTGATAATGTTTATACCCTCAAAATTGTTCTTTTCAATGATTTTAGTTTAGTTATAATATAGCAGTTTTCTACAAATTGAGTATACATCCTTTTTTAGAATAAATTTGTAACATATAAGGTAGCTTACATACATTAAGCGCTAATAAAATAGAAGAGATTAGGTATTTATTGTGATATAACGGTATATGCAAGCGTTTTTTCAAGTTTCTTGTAAACTGTAGCGTTATTGTATATATACAAGTGTTGTACTTATCATATTGCTATTAAAACCCCATAAAATGTAGGTTTTTCCAATGATATTAGTATTTTATCGGTGATATATCAGCTATTTTCCTACAAATTGAAGTATAAAATCTTCTTTTTTTAGAACAATTTGCACCTATAGTAGCTTACATTACATGTAAGCTATTAAATAGAAGAGGTAAGAGGTTATTTAGTGTGATATAACGGTATATTGCAAGCGTTTCATAGTTTCTTCCAAACGGTAGCGTATGTATATATACAAGTAGTTTACTTATTCATAATGCAATAAACCATTAAAATGTAGGTTTTCAATGATATTAGCTATTTATCGGGTGATATATAAGCTGTTTTGCTACAAAATTGAAGTATAAAAATCCTCTTTTTTAGAATAATTGTGCAACTAGACGTAGCTAACATTACATTAAGCTATTAATAAAGAGTAAGAGGTTATTTATTGGATATAACTGGTATATGCAAGCGTTTTTCATAGTTTCTTCTAAAACTGTAGCGTATTGTGTATATACAAGTAGTTTTCAAGTTATTATATTGCTATAAAACCATAAAATGTAGTGTTTTCAATGATTTTAGCTAGTTTTCAGTGATTATCATAGCGGTTTTCCTACAAATTGAAGTAAAAACATCCTCTTTTTAGAATATTTGCACCTATAAGTAGCTACATTACATTAGCTATTATAGAAGAGTAAGAGGTTATTTATTGTGATTTTTAACGGTATATTGCTTGCAAGCGTTTTTTATAGTTTCTTGTAAAATGTAGAAGTTATTGTATATATACAAGTGTTTTACTTATCTATTGCTATAAACCCCATTAAAATAGTGTTTTCAAATGATTTTTAGCCTGTTATCAGTGAAGAGTGGTTTTTTTCTACAAATGATAGTATATTTCTTTATATCTATAGCTATTATATGCTTTTTATATTTGCTACAACTATATTTTACAAAATTAATAGCTAAAAATATGTATTTTTCTGAAAATAGATTAATCAAAATTTAATCTTAAAAAACAATGTTTTTTCAAGAATTTTAATGTATTTTGAAATGCTAAAGATGTCGATATTTACATTGATTCAGCGCACTTTTACACAACTATATTTTACAATGTTATGAGCTAAAAAATGGATTTTTCATGAAATTTAGGTATCAATTTTAATCTTAAAAACAACGTTTTTTGCAAGTGTTTTAATGTATTTTGTGAAAGCCTAAAAAATGTCGAAATTTGACATATTCAGCACTTTCGACCACAAATAGCATTACAATATTATGAGCTTAAAATGTGTAGTTTTCTGAAAATAATGTATCAATTTAATCTTAGAAACAAAAGTTTTTTTAAGGTTTAATGTATTTTGAAGGGTTAAAAAATGCGGAAAATTGACACTTATTCAGCCCTTTTTTTTTATAGAGAAACTCAAATCTGGAATTATGGTGTTTTCGTTAGAAATGCTACTATTAAGCTACGGTAAGGCTTATAAAGGAGTTTGAGACCACTATATGTTGATACAATTGTATATTATACGTGTTTTCATAGTTTCTTCCTAATTGTAGTGTTATATCATTAATAGAAGGAATTTACCTTATGATTAATGCCTTTTATATCCACACAATGGGTTCTTTTCAATGAGTTTAGCTAGTTATTGTTTTGATATATAGCTGTTTTCCTAAAATTGAAGTATACAATCCTTTTTAGAAATAATTTGGACTATAAGTAGCTGACATACATTCAAGCTAATAAACAGAAGAGTTAAAGGGTATTTATTGTGATTATAACCGGATATTGCAAGCGTTTTTCATAGTTTCGTGTAAAACTGTAGCGTTTATTGTATATATACCAAGTAGTTTTTACATATAATATTGCTATAAACCCTAAAATGTAGTGTTTTCAATGATATTAGCTATTTATCGGTGATATATAGCGTTTTTTCACAATTGAAGTATAAAAATACTCATTTTTAGAATAATTTGCCCACCTATAAGTAGCTTAAAGTACATAAGCTATTAAATAAAAAGAGTAACAGGTTAATTTATTGTGATATAACGGTATATTGCAAGCGTTTTTTTTCATAGTTTTCTTCTAAACTGTAGGGTTATTGTATATCTACAAGTAGCTGTACTTATTATATTGCTTATAAACCCATAAAATGTAGTGTTTGCAAGATTTAGATAGTATCAGTGATATATAGCTATTTTGCCTACAAATGAAGTATTAAATCCTCTTTTAGAATAATTTGCACCTATAGTAGCTTACATTATATTAAGCTATTAAATAGAAGAGTTAAGAGGTTATTTATGTGATATAACGGTATATGGCAAGCGTTTTCATAGTTCTTCTAAAACTGTAGGCGTTATTGTATATATCAAGTAGTTTACTTATTATAATGCATAAACCATAAAATGTAGCGGTTCAATGATTTTAGCTAGTATAATTGATATATAGCGTTTTTCCTACAAATTGAAGAATTAAAATCCCTTTTTAGAATAATTTGCACTATAAGTAGCTTACATTACATTAGCTATTAAATAGAAGAGTAAAGAGGTTATTATTGTGATATAACGGTATATTGCAAGCGTTTTTTCATAGTTCTCTTGAAACTGTAGCGTTATTGTATATATACAAGTTAGTAGTTTTACTCTCTATACTTTCACTCTAATCATATTGCTATAAACCCATAAAAAGTAGTGGTTTCCATGATATTAGCTCTTTATCGGTGATATTCATAGCTGTTTTACTAAATTGAAGTATACAACCTTTTTATAGAATTAATTTGCACTATAAGTAGCTTACATACATCAAGCTAATAAAATAGAAGAAGGTAAAAGAGGTTATTTATTGTGATATAACAACGGTATATTGCAAGCTGGTTTCATAGTTTCTGTAACTGAGCGTATGTATATATACAAGTAGTTTTATTATCATATTGCTTATAAAACCATAAAAAAAGTAGGTTTTCAATGATGTGAGCTATTTATCGGTGATATATAGCTGTTTTTCTACAATTGAAGTAACAATCCTTTTTTTTAGAAATAATTTGCAACTATAAGTAGCTACAATTACATAAGCATTAAATAAAAGAGTAAGAGGTTTATTTATTGTGATTATAACGGGATATTGAAGCGTTTTTCATAGTTTTCTTCTAAACTGTAGCGCTTCATTGTATATATTACAAGTAGTTTGACTTATTTTATTGCTATAAACCATAACAATGTTAGTGTTGTCAATGATTTTCAGCTAGTATTTCAGTGATATAAAGCTCTTTTCCTACAAATTGAAGAATAAAATCCTCTTTTTAGAATAATTTGCACCTATATGTAGCTTACATTACATTAAGCTATTAAATAGAAGAGTAAGAGATTATTTATTGTGATATAACGGTATATTGCAAGCGTTTTTCATAGTTTCTTGTAAACTGTAGCGTTATTGTATATATACATGTAGTTTTACTTATCATATTGCTATAAACCCATAAAATGTAGTGTTTTCAATGATTTTAGCTAGTTATCAGTGAAGAGTAGTTTTTTCTACAAATTGAAGTATATTTCTTTATATCTGTAGCTAAATAGCTTTTAATATTTGCTACAACTATATTTTACAAAATTAATAGCTAAAAATATGTATTTTTCATGAAATTTAGATATCAATTTTAATCTTAAAAACAATGTTTTTTCAAGTATTTTAATGTATTTTTGAAAGGCTAAAAAATGTCGATATTAGACATTATTTTGCTTTTTTACACAAGTATAGTTTACAATGTTATGAGCTAAAAATATGTATTTTTCATGAAATTAAGGTATCAATTTTAATCTTAAAAACAACGTTTTTCCAAGTATTTTAATGTATTTTTGAAGGCCTAAAAAATGTCGAAATTTGACATTATTCAGCACTTTTACACAACTATATATTACAATATTATGAGCTTAAAATATGTATTTTTAATGAAAATTATGTATCAATTTTAATCTTAGAAACAACGTTTTTTCAAGTGTTTTAATGTATTTTTGAAGGGCTAAAAAAGGTCGAAAATTGACATTATTCAGCCCTTTTTTTGATAGAGAAATTCAAAATGTGGTATTATAGTTGTTTTCGTTAGAAATTGCTATTTTATACTACTGTAAGCTTATAATAGGAGTTTGAGACTTTATATGCGATACAATTGTATATTACACGTGTTTTTGATAGATTCTTGTTAATTGTAGTGTTATATCATTAATAGAAGGAATTTACCTTATGATAATGCTTTATACCCTCAAAATGTGTTCTTTTCAATGATTTTAGCTAGTTATATATAGCAGTTTTCCTACAAATTGATGTATACAATCCTTTTTTTAGAATAATTTGTACCTATAAGTAGCTTACATTACATTAAGCTAATAAATAGAAGAGTATTAGGTTATTTATTGTGATATAACGGTATATTGCAAGCGTTTTTCATAGTTTCTTGTAAACTGTAGCGTTATTGTATATATACAAGTAGTTTTACTTATCATATTGCTATAAACCCATAAAATGTAGTGTTTTCAATGATATTAGCTATTTTTCGGTGATATATAGCTATTTTCCTACAAATTGAAGTATAAAATCCTCTTTTTAGAACAATTTGCACCTATAGTAGCTTACATTACATTAAGCTATTAAATAGAAGAGTAAGAGGTTATTTATTGTGATAAAAAGGGTATATTGCAAGCGTTTTTCATAGTTTCTTCTAAACTGTAGCGTTATTGTATATATACAAGTAGTTTTACTTATCATATTGCTATAAACCCATAAAATGTAGTGTTTTCAATGATATTAGCTATTTATCGGTGATATATAGCTGTTTTCCTACAAATTGAAGTATAAAATCCTCTTTTTAGAATAATTTGCACCTATAAGTAGCTCACATTACATTAAGCTATTAAATAAAAGAGTAAGAGGTTATTTATTGTGATATAACGGTATATTGCAAGCGTTTTCATAGTTTCTTCTAAACTGTAGCGTATGTGTATAAATATTTTAGTTTTATATTGCATACCATAAATTAGTGTTTCAAGATTAGCTATTTAGTGATATATAGCGTTTCCCTACAATTTGAAGTATAAAACCTCTTTTTAAATAATTTGCACCTATAAGTAGCTTACATTACATTGATTATAAAGCAGTAGAGGTTATTTTTGTGATTTAGCGGTATTATTGCTTGCAAGCGTTTCATAGTTTCTTGTAAATTAAGGTTATTGTACTATATACAGTAGTTTACTTATCATATAGCTTTTAAACCATAAAAGTAGTGGTTTTAATGATTTTAGCTTAGTATCAGTGTTGCAAGGGTTTTTTTACAATTTAAGTTTTTCTTTAATCTGTAGCTATATAGCTTTTTATATTTGCTACAATATTATTTTACAAATAATGCTAAAAAAATGTATTTTCATGAATATAGTATCAATTTTTAATAGTTAATAAAATGGTTTTTTTCAAGAATTTTAATATTTTTGAATGCTAAATATGTCCGTATTTTACTTATTTAGCCTTTTACACAACTATATTTTACAATTATGAGCTAAAAATATGGATTTTTTCATGAAATTTAGGTATCATTTTAATCTTAAAAAACAAGTTTTTTCAAGTGTTTTAATGTATTTTTGAAAGCCTAAAAAATGTCGAAATTTACATTATTCAGCACTTTTACACAACTATATTTTACAATAGTTATGAGCTTAAAATTGTATTTTTCATGAAAATAATGTATCAATTTTAATCTTAGAAACAACGTTTTTTCAAGTGTTTTAATGTATTTTTGAAGGCTAAAAAATGTCGAAAATTGACATTATTCAGCCCTTTTTTTTATAGAGAATTCAAATCTGAATTATAGTTGTTTTCTTAGAAATGCTATATTGCTTATGTAAGCTTATAATAGAGTTTGAGACATATATTGGATACAATTGTATATTATACGGTTTTTTCATAGTTTTTCTTAATTGTATTGTTAGTCATTAATAGAAGAAATTTACCTGTATGATAATGACTTTTTCCCACAAAATGTGTCTTTAATGATTTTTAGCTAGTATTGTGAATATACTTGTTTTACAAAATCTGAAGTATAATCCTTTTTTTAGAATAATTTGACTATAAGTAGCTACATTACATTATTAATAAAAGAGTAGTAAGAGGGTATTTTTTGGATAAACGGTATATGCAGTTTTTTTCATAGTTTCTTGTAACTGTAGAGTTATGTAATATAAAGTAGTTTTATTATCATATTGCTTTAAATCCATAAAATGGTAGTGTTTTCAAGATATTAGCTAGTTATGTGATTATATAGCTGTTTTCCTACAAATTGAAGTATAACAATCTTTTTTAGAATAATTTGGCACCTATAAGTAGCTTACATTACATTAAGCTATTAATAAAAGAGTAACAGGTATTTATTGTGATATAACGGTATATTGCAAGCGTTTTTCATAGTTTCTTCTAAACTGTAGCGGTTATTGTATATATACAAGTAGTTTTACTTATTATTTTGCTATAAACCCATAAAATGTAGTTTTTTCAATGATTTAGCTAGTTATCAGTGATATATAGCTGTTTTCCTACAAACTGAAGTATAAATCCTCTTTTAGAATAATTTGCACCTATAAGTAGCTTACATTATATTAAGCTATTAAATAGAAGAGTAAAGGTTATTTATTGTGATAAAACGGTATATTGCAAGCGTTTTTCATAGTTTCTTCTAAACTGTAGCGTTATTGTATATATACAAGTAGTTTTACTTATTATATGCTATAAACCATAAATGTAGCGTTTCAATGATTTTAGCTAGTTATCAGTGATATATAGCTGTTTTCCTACAAATTGAAGAATACAATCCTTTTTTTAGAATAATTTGTACCTATAAGTAGCTTACATTACATTAAGCTATTAAATAGAAGAGTAAGAGGTTATTTATTGTGATATAACGGTATATTGCAAGCGTTTTTCATAGTTTCTTCTAAACTGTAGCGTTATTGTATATATACAATTAGTTTTACTTATCATATGCTATAAACCCATAAAAAGTAGGTTTTCAATGATAGTAGCTATTTATCAGTGATATATAGCTGTTTTCCTACAAATTGAAGTATAACAATCCTTTTTTTAGAATAATTTGCACTATAAGTAGCTTACATTACTTTCAAGCTAATTAAATAGAAGAGTAAGAGGTTATTTATTGTGATATAACGGTATATTGCAAGCGTTTTTCATAGTTTCTTGTAAACTGTAGCGTTATTGTATATATACAAGTAGTTTTACTTATCTTTTTGCTATAAACCCATAGAAGTAGTGTTTTCAATGATATTAGCTATTTATCGGTGATATATAGCTGTTTTCCTACAAACTGAAGTATAAAATCCTTTTTTTAGAAAAATTTGCACCTATAAGTAGCTCACATTACATTAAGCTATTAAATAAAAGAGTAAGAGGTTATTTATTGTGATATAACGGTATATTGCAAGCGTTTTTCATAGTTCTTCTAAACTGTAGCGTTATTGTATATATACAAGTAGTTTTACATTATTATATTGCTATAAACCCATAAAATGTAGTGTTTTCAATGATTTTAGCTAGTTATCAGTGATATAAAGCTCTTTTCTACAAATTGAAGAATAAAATCCTCTTTTTAGAATAATTTGCCACCTATATGAGCTTACATTACATTAAGCTATTAAATAGAAGAGTGAAGAGATTATTTATTGTGCTATAAACGTATATGCAAGGCGTTTTCATAGTTCTCGAACACTGTAGCGTTATTGTATATATACAATGTTAGTTTACTTATCAATTGCTATAAACCCATAAAATGTAGTGTTTCAATGATTTTATGCTAGTTATCAGTGATGAAGAGTAGTTTTTTTAAAAATTGAAGTAATTTCTTTATAATCTGTAGACTGAAATAGTTTTTAATATTTGAACAACTATATTTTACAAAATTAATAGCTACAAAAATATGTATTTTTCATGAAATTTAGATATCAATTTTAATCTTAAAACACAATGTTTTTTTCAAGTTACTTTTAATGTATTTTGAAAGGCCTAAAAAATGTGATATTATTAGACATTATTTTGCTTATTAGCCACAAGTATAGTTTACAATGTATGAGCTATAAAATAAATAGTATTTTCATAGAAATTAATGGTATCAATTTTAATTTAAAAACAACGTTTTTCCAAGTATTTAATGTATTTTATTGAAGGCCTAAAACAATGTCGAAATTTGACATATTCAGACTTTTACACAACTTATTATTACAATATATGAGCTAAATGTATGTATTTTTAATGAAAATTTAGGTATCAATTTTAATCTTAGAAACAACGTTTTTTCAAGTGTTTTAATGTATTTTTGAAGGGCTAAAATTAAAAAAAGGCGAAAAAATTGTACAGTATCAGCCTTTTTTTGATCGGAGAAATCAAAATGTGGTAGGTATTATAGTTGGTTTCGTTAGAAAATTGCTATTTGTATCACTACTGTAAGCTGAATAATAGGAGTTTGGACTTTATATTGCGATTACAATTGTATATACAACGGGTTCTTTTGATAGATTCTTGTTAATTCGTGTATGTCCCTTAGTGTTATATCATTAATAGCAGGAATTACCTTATGATAATGCTTTATACCCTCAAAATGTGTTCTTTTCAATGATTTTAGTAGTTATATATAGCAGGTTTTTCTACAAATTGATGTATACAATCCTTTTTTAGAATAATTTGTATCCATATAAGTAGCGTACATTACATTAAGCTAATAAATAGAAAGAGTATTAGTGTTAATTATATGTGATATAACGGTATATTCGCAAGCGTTTTTCATAGTTTCTTGTAAACTGCTAGCGTTATTGTATATATACAAGTAGTTTTACTTATCATATTGCCTATAAACCCATAAAATGTAGTGTTTTCAATTATATTAGCTATTTTTCAGCGTTGAATATATAGCTATTTTTCCTACAAATTGAAGTAATAAAATCCTGCTTTTTAGAACAATTTGCCACCTATTAGTGCTCCTACATTACATTAAGCCTATTAAATAGAAGAGTAAGAGGTTATTTATGTGATGTATAACGGTATATTGCAGCGTTTTTCATAGTTTCTTTCTAAACTGTAGCGTATTGAATATAAAAGAGTTTTATTCTTATCATATGCTTATAAACCCCATAAAATGTAGTGTTTTCCAATGATATGAGCTAGTTATCGGTGAGATATATAGATGTTTTTCCTACAAATTGAAGTATAAATAAAATTCCTCTTTTTAGAATAATTGCACCTATAAGTAGCTCACATTACATTAAGCTATTAAATAAAAGAGTAAGAGGTTATTATTGTGATTATAAACGGTATCTTGCAAGCAGTTTTTCATAGTTTCTCTAAACTGTAGCGTTATTGTGTATATACAAGTAGTTTTAGTTATTATATTGCCTATAAACCCATAAAATGTAGTGTTTTCAATGATTTTAGCTAGTTTCCAGTGATATATAGCTGTTTCCTACAAATTGAAGTATAAAATTCTTTTTAGAATAATTGCACCTATAAGCTAGCTTACATTACATTAAGCTATTAAATAGAAGAGTAAGAGGTATTTATTGTGATTTAACGGTATATTGCTTGCAAGCGTTTTTCATATTTCTTGTAAAACTGTAGCGGTATTGCATATATACAAGAGTTTTACTATCATATGATAGAAAACCATAAAATGTCCAGGTTTTCAATGATTTTAAGCAGTTATCAGGAAAGGAGTGGTTTTTTCTACAAATGAAGTAATATTTCTTATATATTGTAGCTATATAGCTTTTTATATTTGTAAAACTTATATTTTACAAAATTAAATAAGAGCTACAAATATGATGTTTTCATGAAATATTAGATATCCAATTTTAATATTAAAAACAATGTTTTTCAAGAATTGTAATGTATTTTTGAAAATGCTAAATAATGTCGATATTTTACATTAGAGTTCAGCACTTTTTACACAACTATATTTTACAATGTTATTATGAGCTAAAAATTATGGATTTTTCATGAAATTTTAGGTATCAATTTTAATCTTAAAAACAACGTTTTTTTTCAAGTGTTTAATGTAGTTTTGAAAAGCCTAAAAAAAATGTCGAAATTTGACATTATTCAAGCACTTTTTACAAAACTATATTTTACAAATCTCTGAGCTTAAAATGTGTAATTTTCATGGAAAATAATGTAATCAATTTTAATCTAGAAAACACACGTTTTTTCAAGTGTTTTAATGTATTTGAAGGGCTAAAAAAATGTCGAAAATTGACATGATTCAGCCCGTTTTTTTATAGAGAAATTCAAAATCTGGGAATTATACTTTGTTTTCGTTAGAAAATTGCCTATATTAAGCTAATGTAAGCTTATAATAGGAGTGTGAGACACTATATCGTGAACAAATGTCTATTATACGTGTTTTTCCATTAGTTTCTTCTTACTTGTAAGTTTATATCATTCATAGAAGGAATTTAACTTATGATAATGCTTTAATCCACAAAATGTGTTCTTTTCAATGATTTTAGCTAGTTATTGAGTGATATATACCTGTTTTCCTACAAATTGAAGATATAATCCTTTTTTTTTTAGAAAATTTGGATCTATAAGTAGCGTACATTACATTATGCAATAAACAGAAAAGTAAGAGGGTAATTTTGTGATATACACGGTATATTGAAGCGTTTTTCATAGTTTCTTTTTTGTAAACTGTAGATGTTATTGTATATATACAAGTAGTATTACTATCATATTGCCTATACAACCCATAAAAATGAGTGTTTCAATGAATTAGCATTTATCGGTGATATTAGCTGTTTTCCTACAAATGGAAGTATAACAATACTCGTTTTAGAATAATGTGCACTATAAGTAGCTTAATTAACATTAAGCTATTAAATAAAGGAGAACAGGTTATTTATTGTGATAAACGGTAATTGCCAAGCGTTTTTTCATAGTTTCTTCTAAACTGTAGGGTTTATTGTATATATACAAGTAGTTTTACTATTATATTGCTATAAAAACACATTTAAAATGTAGGGTTGCAAGATTAGCTAGTTATCAGGTGATTATATAGCTGTTTTTCCTACAAAATGAAGTATTAAATCCTCTTTTTAGAATAATTTGCCACCATAGTAGCTTTACCTTATATTAGCTATTAAATTAGAAGAGTAAGAGTGGTATTTATTGTGATAAAACGGTATATTGCAAGCGTTTGTCATAGTTTCTTCTAAACGTACGTATTGATTATACAAGTAGTTTTATATTATAATGCCCATAAACCCATAAAATGTAGCGTTTCAATGATTTATAGCTAAGTTATCATGTGATATAATAGTCTGTTTTCCTACAAATTGACAGAATAAAATCCCTTTTTAGAATAATTGCCACCTATAAGTTAGTTACATTACATTAAGCTATTAAATAGAAAGTATGTAAATGAGGTTATTTATTGTGATATAACGGTATATTGCAAGCGTTTTTCATAGTTTCTTGATAAACTGCTAGCGTTATTGTATATATACAAGTAGTTTTACTATCATATGCTAAAAAACCATAAAAAGTAGTGTTTTCAATGATATGAGCCTATTATCGGATGATAGATTGCTGCTTTCCTACAAATTGAAGTATAAAATCCACTTTTTAGAATAATTTGCACCTATAAGATAGCTCACATTACATAAGCTATTAAATATAAAAGAGTAAAGGTTATTTTATTGTGATATATAACGGTATATTGCACAGCGTGTTTCATGTTTCGTCAGAAACTGTAGACGTTATGGTTATATATACAAGTAACTTTACTTATTATATTGCTATAAACCAATAAAAATGGAGTGTTTTCAATTGGGATTTAGCCTGTTATAAGTGATATAGCTGTTTTCTACAAATTGAAGAATAAAATCCTCTTTTTAGAATAATTTGCACCCTATATGTAGCTTACATTAACATTAAGCTATTAAAGTAGAGAGTAAGAGGTTATTTATTGTGATTAAACGGTATATTGCAATGTTTTTCATAGTTTCTTGTAAAATGTAGCGTTATTGATATATACATGTAGTTTTACTTATCATATTGCATAAACCATTAAAATGTAGTGTTTTCAACGATTTTAGCTAGTTATCAGTGAAGAGTAGTTTTTCTACAAATGAAGTATATTTCTTGATATCTTAGCTAAATAGCTTTATTAAATATTTGCTACAACTATATTTTACAGAATTTAATAGCTAAAAACATATGTATTTTTCATGAAATTTAGATATCAATTTTAAATCTTACAAAACAATGTTTTTCAAGTATTTAATGTATTTTTGAAAGCCAAAAAAATTTCGATATTAGACATTATTTTGCTTTTTTACACAAGTATAGTTTACAATGTTATGAGCTAAAAATATGTATTTTTCATGAAATTAAGGTATCAATTTTCATCTTAAAAACAACGTTTTTCCAAAGATTTTAATGTATTTGTGAAGGCCTAAAAAATGTCGAAATGTGACATTATTCAGCACTTGTTGACACAATTATATTTTTACAATATATGAGCTTAAATATGTATTTTTAATGAAAATCTATGTATCAATTCTCAATCTTAAGAAACGAAACGTTTTTTCACGTGTTTTTAATGTATTTTTGAAGGACTAAACAAGGTCGAAATGACATTATTCAGCACTTTCTTTGTTTTGATAGAGAAATTCAAAATGTTGGACTATAGTGTGTTTTCGTTAGAAATGTCCTATTTTATACTACGGAAGCTTATAATAGGAGTTTGAGACTTTATATTGCGATACAATTGTATATTACAAGTGTTTTTGATAGATTCTTGTTATATTGTAGTGTTATTTAATAATAGAAGGAATTTACCTTATGATAAGCTTTATACCCCAAATGTGTTCTTTCAATGATTTTAGCTTAGTTATATATAGCAGTTTTCCTACAATTGATGTATACAATCCTTTTTTTAGAATAATTTGTACTATAAGTAGTCGTAATGACATTAGCCTAATAAATAGAAGGTATTAGGTTATTTATTGTGATAATAACGGTATATGCAAGCGTTTTTCATAGTTCTTGTAACTGCTAGCGTTATTGTATATTATACAAGTAGTTTTAATTTATCATATTGCTATTAAACCCATATAAATGTAGTGTGTTTTCAATGATATTAGCTATTATCGGTGATATATAGCTATTTTCCTACAAATGAAGTATAAAACCTCTTTTAGAACAATTTGCACCTATTAGTAGCTACATTACATTTAAGCTTATGAAATAGAAGAGTAAGAGGTTACTTTATTGTGATATAACGGTATATGCAAGCGTTTTTAATAGTTTCTTCTAAACTTTAGAGTTATTAGTATATATACAAGTAGTTTTACGTATCATAGTGATATAAAACCCATAAAATGTAGTGTTTTCAAGATATTAGCATTTATTGGTGATATATCAGCTGTTTTCCTACAAATTGAAGTATAAAAATCCACTTTTTAGAATAATTTGCACCTATAAGTAGCTCATCAGATCTACATTAAGCCTATTAAATAGAAAAGAGCTAAGAGGTTATTCATTGTGATTAACGGTATTTATTGCAAGCGTTTTTCATAGGTTCTTCTAAACTGTACGCGTTATTGTTATAGATATACAAGTAGTTTAGTTATTATATTGCTATAAACCCATAAATGTAGTGTTTTCAATGATTTTTAGCTATTGTTTTCAGTATGAGATATAGACTGTTTTCCTACAAATTGAAGTAAAAATCCTGACTTTTAGAATAATTTTGCAACTTATAAGTAGCTTACATGACATTAAGCTAGGAAATAGTAAGAGTAAGAGGTTATTTATTTGTGATTTTTTAACGGTATATTGCTTGACAAGCGTTTTTCATAGTTTCTGTAAACTTGCTAGCGTTATTGTATATATACAAGGTAGTTTTACTTATCATATTGCTAAAACCCATAAAATGTAGTGTTTTCAAGGATTTTAGAACTAGTCTATCAGTGAAGAGTGGTTTTTTCTACAAAGTGAAGTAATATTTCTTTATATCTGTAGCTATATAGCTTTTTATAGTTGGTACAACTATATTTTACAAATTAATAGCTAAAAATATGTATTTTTAATGAAATATTAGAATATCAATTTTAATCTTAAAAACAATGTTTTTTTCAAGAATTTTAATGTATTTTTTTAATGCCTAAATAATGTCGAAATTTACATTATTCAGCACTTTTACACAACTATATTTTACAATGTTGATGAGCTAAAAATTATGTATTTTCATGAAAATTTAGTATCAATTTTAATCTTAAAAACAACGTTTTTTTCACGTGTTTTCAAATGTATTTTTGAAAGCCTTAAAAAATGTCGAAATTTGAGAGTATTCAGCACATCTTACACAACTATTATTTTAAATATTATGAGCTTAAAATGTGGTATTTTTCACTGAAAATAATTGTATCAATTTTAATCTTAGAAACAACGTTTTTTCAAGGTTTAATGTATTTTTGAAGGGCAAAAAAAATTAAAAAAAAAAAATAAAAAAAAAAAAAAAAAAAAACCAAAAAAAAAAAAAAAAAAAAAAAAAAAACAACAAAAAATTACCAAAAAAAAAAAAAAAAAAAAAAAAAAAAAAAAAAAAAAAAAAAAAAAAATTCCTAGCTTTAATTAAAACAAAAAAAACAAACATCATACGTCGAAAAGTGACATTATTCAGCCCTTTTTTCATAGAGAAATTCCAAAATCTGGCAAATATAGGTGTCTTCGTTAGAAATTGCTTATTAAGACTACTGTAAGCTTCTAATAGGAGTTTGAGGACACTATATTGTGAACAATTGTATATTTATACGTGTTTTTCATAGTTTATTCATAATTGTAGTTTTTATATCATTAATAGAAGGAATTTACTTAGATAATGCTTTATATCCACAAAAGGGTGTTCTTTTCAATGATTTTAGTAGTTATTGGTGATATATAACTGTTTTATACAAATTGAAGTATACCCCAATCCTGTTTTTTTAGAATAATTTGGACCTATAAGTAGCTTACATTACATAAGCTAATATACAGAAGAGTAAGAGGGTATTTATTGTGATTGATAACGGTAATTGCAAGCGTTTTTCATAGTTTGCTTGTAAACTGTATCGTATTGTATATATTACAAGTAGTTTACTTATCCTATTGCTATAAACCCATATAAAATGTAGTGTTTTCAATGATAGTAGCTATTTATCGGTGATATATAGCTGTTTTCCATACAAATTGAAGTATAATAAAATACTCTTTTTAGAATAATTTGCACCTATAAAGTAGCTTACATTACATTAAGTCTCATTAAATAAAAGAGTAACAGGTTATTTATTGTGATATAACGTAAGTTATGCATGAGGTTTTTTCATAGTTTCTTCTAAACGGAGGGTTATTGTTTTTATATATACAAGTCTGGTTTGACTTATTATATTGCTATAAACCAATAAAATGTAAGTAGTTTGCAATGATTTAGCTAGTTATCAGTATATATAGCATTTTCCTACAAATTGAGTATTAAATCTCTTTAGAATAAATTTGCCACCTATAAAGTAGCTTACATTATATTAAGCTATTAAATAGAAGAGTAAGAGGTATTTATTGTGATATAACGGTATATTGCAACCGTTTTCATAGTTTCTCTAAACGGTAGCGTTATTGTATATATACAAGTAGTTTTCCTTCTTTATATGCTATAAAACCCATAAATGTAGTGTTTCATGATATAGCTAGTTATCAGTTTGAGATAAAGCTGTTTTCCTACAAATTGGAAGAATAAAATCCTCTTTTAGAATAATTTGCACTATAATTAGCTTTATCATTACATTAAGCTATTAAATAGAAGAGTAAGAGGTTATTTATTGTGATGATAACGGTATATTGCAAGCGTTTTTCATGAGTTTCTTGTAAACTGTAGCGTTATTGTATATATACATGTTCGTTGGACTTATTTCATATGCTATAAAAAACCCATAAAATGTAGGGTTCAAGGATTTTAGCTAGGTATCATGAAGAGTAGTTTTTCTAAAATTGAAAGTATATTCTTTATAGCTGTAGAAGATAGCATTTCATATTTGCTTACCAACTATATTTTACAAAATTAATAGCTAAAAATATGTATTTTTCATGAATTTAGATATCAATTTTAATCTTAATAAACATGTTTTTTCAAGTATTTTAATGTATGTGTGGAATGCCTAAAAAATGTCGAATTAGACAGTATTTTCTTTTGTACACAAGTATGTTTTACAATGATGAAGCTAAAACTATGTATTTTTTCATGAAAAAATTAAGGTATCAATGTTAATCTTAAAAAACAACGTTTTGACCAATATTTAATGTATTTTTGAAGGCCGCTAAAAAATGGTCGAAATTGACATTATTCAGCCACTGTTTACACAAACTATATTTTACAATATTATGAGCTTAAAATATGTATTTTAATGAAAATTATGTATCAATTTTAATTCTTAGAAACAAACGTTTTTTCAAGTGTTTTAATGTCTTTTTGAAGGGCTAAAAAAGGTCGAAAAATTGACAGTTATTCAGCCCTTTTTTTGATAGAGAAATTCAAAATGTGGTATTATAGTTGTTTTCGTTAAAATTGCTATTTATACTACTGTAAGCTTATAATAGGAGTTTGAGACTTTATATTGCGATTACAATTGTATATTACACGTGTTTTTGTTAGATTCTTGTTAATTGTAGTGTTATATCAATTAATAGAGGAATACCTTATGATATGCTTTATACGCTTCAAAATGTGTTCTTTCAATGATTATTATGTTTTATTATTATGTAGTATAACTTCTATCTACTAGTTATATATAATCAGTTTTCCTACAAATGATGTATACAATCCTTTTTTTTAGGAATAAATTTGTACCTATAAGTAGATTAATTACATTAAGCTTAATAAATAGAAGAGTATTAGGTTATTATTGGATTATACGGTAATGCAAGGCGTTTCATTAGTTTCTTGTAAAACTGTAGCGTTAATTGTATATATACAAGTAGTTTTACTTATCATATTGCTATAAAACCCATAAAATGTAGTGTTTTCAATGATATTAGCTATTTATGGTGATTATAGCTTATTTCCTACAAATTGAAGTATAAAAATCCTCTTTTTTAGAACAATTTGCAACTATTAGTAGCTTACATTACATTAAGCTATTACCACTAGAAGCGTAACGAGGTTCATTATTGTGATTATAACGGTATTATTGCAAAGCGTTTCATAGTTTCTTCTCTAAACTGTAGCGTTTATTGTATATATACAAGTAGCTTTTACTTATAATATTGCTATAAACCCATAAAATGTAGTGTTTTCAATGATATAGCTAGTATCCGGTGATATATAGCTGTTTCTACAAATTGAAGTATAAAATCCTCTTTTTAGAATTATTTGCACCTATAAGTAGCTCACATTACATTAAAGCTATTAAAATAAAAGAGTAAGAGGTTTAGTTAATGTGTGATATAGACGGTATATTGCAAGCGTCTTTCATAGTTCCCCCCCCCCCCTTCTAAAAAGTAGCGTTATTGGTATTATATACACAGTAGTTTTAGGTGTATATTTGCCTTTATAAACCCATGAAATGTAGTGTTTCAAATGAGTCTTAGTATAGTTTTCAGTGATATTAGCGGTTTTCCTACAATTGCAAGTATAAATATATGTATGTATGTTTAGAATAATTTTGCACCTATAAGTAGCTTTACATTACCATTAAGCTATTAAAATAGAAGAGTAAGAGGTTATTGATTGTGATTGTTAAACGGTATAGTGCTTGCAAGCGTTTTTAGATGAGTTTCTGTAAAAATGTAGCGTTATTGTCATATTATACAAGTAGTTTTATTATCATTATTGCTTATATTACCCAAGTCTTTCTCTATCCTCTCTCCTCTACCATGTAGTTTTAAATGATTGGTATGTCTTATGTTATCAGTTGTTTTTTTTTTTTTTCCGACCGAGGAGTTGTGTGTATTTTTTTTTCCTTTATCAAATTGATTTACGTCTATATGTTCTCTGTTATTAATACTGCCTGTAGTGAGTAGTATAGCTTTTTATGATGTTATGCTCCAAACTATATTTTTAACAAATAAGAGTCCTAAAAAAATTAGTATTCTTTATTCAGGAAAGACTAGATATCAATTTAATCGTTTAAAAAACAATGTTTTTTCAATGAAGTTTCAAGGATTTTTTGAAAATGTCTAAATGTAATGTCTGTTTATATCCCCTTTTTACATGGATTCCTAGCACTTTACACAACTATATTGTTACATGTTATGAGCTAAAAAAATATGGTTTCGTAATGAAATTTATTTTGGTTATCAATTGTAATCTTAAATAAAAAACGTTTTTTCATTGTTTTAATGTATTTTGAAAGCTAAAAAAAAAATGTCGAAAATTTGACATATCAGCACTTTTACACAAACTATATTTACAATATTAGAGCTTAAAATGGTTATTTTTCATGAAAAATAATTGTATCAATTTATAATCTTAGAAACAACGTTTTTTCAAGGGTTTTAATGGTATTTTTGAAGGGCTAAAAATGTCGAAAATTGAAACATTATTCACCCTTTTTTTTTATAGAGAAATTAAAAATCTGGGAATTATAGGTGTTTCGTTAGAAATTGCTATTATTAAGCTACTTAAGCTTTATATAGGGAGTTTGGAGACACGATATTGTGATCAATTGTATATTACGTGTTTTTCATAGTTTTTGCTTAATTGTATTGTATATCTTAATAGACGGAATTTACCTGATTGATAAGTTTATATCCACAAAATGTATTCTTTTCACTGATTTTTGGACTAGTTATTGGTGATATATACCTGTTTCCTACCCAAATTGAAGCTAACATTTTTTTTTTTTGAATAATTTGGACCTATAAGTAGCTTACAATACGTTAAGTAATAAACAGAAGAGTAAGCGGGTATTTTATTGTGATAAAACGGTATATTGCAAGCGTTTTCATTAGTTTCTTGTAAACTGTAGGTTATTATATATATACAAAGTAGTTTTACTTATCATATTGCTACAAAACCATAAAAATGTAGTGTTCAATGATATTAGCTATTTATCGGTTGATATATAGCTGTTTTCCTACAAATTGAAGAAAAATACTCTTTTTAGAATTAATTTGCACCTATAAGTAGCTTACATTACATTAAGCTATTAAAATAAAAGAGTGTAACAGGTTATTCTATTGTGATATAACGGTATCTGCAAGCGTTGTTATAGTTTCTTCTAAACTGTAGCGTTATTGTATATATACAAGTAGTTTACTTATTATTTGACTTATGAAACCCATCAAAATGAGTGTTTGCAATGATTTAGCTAGTTATCAGTGATATATAGATGTTTTCCTACAAATTTTTAAGTCCCACTAAAATGTCCTCTTTTTAGAATAATGTGCACCATAAGTAGATTACATTATTATTAAGCTATTAACTAGAACGTTAAGAGGTATTTATTTGTGTAAAACGGATATGCAAGCGTTTTCATAGTTTCTTCTAAAACTGTAGCGTATTGTATATATACAAAGTAGTTTTACTTATTATAATGCCATAAACCCATAAAATGTAGCGTTTCAATGATTTTAGCTTAGTTATCAGTTGATTATAGCTGTTTTCCTACAAATTGAAGAACACAAATCCGTTATATTAGAATAATTTGCCCCTCATAAGTAGCCTTACATTACATTAAGCTATAAAGTAGAAGAGTTAGGAGGTTATTATTTGCGATATAACGGTATATTGCAAAGCGTTTTTCGTTTTTGTAAAAACTGTAGCGTTATTGATATATACAAGGGTTTTAATTAATCATATTGCTATAAACCATAAAAAGTAGTGTTTTCTATGATATTAGCTATTTATCGTTGATTCTAGCTGTTTTCCTACAAATTGAAGTCATACAATCCTTTTTTTTAGAATTAAATTTTGCACCTATAAGTAGCTTAATACTCAAGCTAATAAATAGAAGAGTAAGAGGTTATTATTGTGATATAACGGTATATTGCAAGCGTTTTCATAATTTTCTGTGTATAACTGTCTAGCGTATTGTATATATACAAAGAGGTTTACTTATCATATGCTATAAACCCATAAAAGTTTAGTGTTTCAATGATAGTAGCTATATTTATCCGGTGATATATAGCTGTTTTCTACAAATTGAAGTTATAAAATCCTCTTTTTAGAATAATTTGCACACCTATAAGTAGCTCACATTACATTAAGCTATTAAATAAAAGAGTAAGACGGGTTATTATTGTGATATAACGGTATATTGCAAGCGTTTTTCATAGTTTCTGCTAAACTGTAGCGTTTATTGTATATATACAAGTAGTTTTTACTTTAATGTATTATATTGCTATAAACCCATAAAATGTAGTGTTTTCAATGATTTTAGCTAGTTATCGTGATATATAGCTGTTTTCCTACAAATTGAAGTATAAAATCCTCTTTTTAGAATAATTTGCCACTATAAGTAGGTACATTACAGTAAGCTATTAAATAGAAGAGTAAGAGGTTATTTATTGTGATATAACGGTTTATTTGCTTGCAAGCGTTTTCATTAGTTTCTTGTTAAAACTGTACGCGTTTATTGCTATATAGACAAGTAGTTTTACTTTATCATATTGCATATAGCCATAAAATGTAGTTGTTTTCAATGATTTAGCTAGTTATCAGTGAAGATTGGTTTTTTCTACAAATTGAAGTATATTTCTTTTATATCTGTAGCTATATAGTTTTTATATTTGCTACAACTATATTTTACAAAATTAATAGCTAAAATATATGTATTTTTTTTTTTTTTCATGAAATTTAGATATCAATTTTAATCTTAATAACAAGTTTTTTTCAAGACTTTAAGTATTTTTGAAATGTGAAATTCATGTCGATAGCTTTAAATTATGCAGCCTTTTAACAAACAATATTTTACAATGTTATATGAGCTAAAAAATATGGATTTTCAGGAAATTTAGGTATCAATTTTAATCTTAAAAAAACAACGTTTTCCAAGTATTTTAATGATTTTTGAAAGCCTAAAAAATGTCGAAATGTGACATTATCAGCACTTTTTACACAACTATACTTACAATATATGAGCTTTAAATGTGTATTTTCATGAAAATTACTGTATCAATTTTAATCTTAGAAACAACGGTTTTTCAAGTGTTTTAATGTATTTTTTGAAAGGGCTCTAAAATGTCGGGACAATGACAGTATTCAGCCCTTTTTTTTTTATAGAGAAATTCAAAATGTGGAATTATAGTGTTTTCGTTCGAAATTGCTATCTAAACTACTGCTAAGCTTATAATTAGGAGTTTGGAACAACTATATTGTGATACAATTGTAATTATACGTGTTTTTCATAGTTTCTTCTTAATTGTAGTGTTATATCATTAATAGAAGGAATTTACCTTATGATAATGCTTTATATCCACAAAATGTGTTCTTTTCAATGATTTTAGCTAGTTATTGGTGATATATAGCTGTTTTCCTACAAATTGAAGTATACAATCCTTTTTTTAGAATAATTTGGACCTATAAGTAGCTTACATTACATTAAGCTAATAAACAGAAGAGTAAGGGTTATTTATTGTGATATAACGGTATATTGCAAGCGTTTTTTTATAGTTTCTTGTAAACTGTAGCGTTATTGTATATATACAAGTAGTTTTACTTATCATATTGCTATAAACCCATAAAATGTAGTGTTTTCAATGATATTAGCTATTTATCGGTGATATATAGCTGTTTTCCTACAAATTGAAGTATAAAATACTCTTTTTAGAATAATTTGCACCTATAAGTAGCTTACATTACATTAAGCTATTAAATAAAAGAGTAACAGGTTATTTATTGTGATATAACGGTATATTGCAAGCGTTTTTCATAGTTTCTTCTAAACTGTAGGGTTATTGTATATATACAAGTAGTTTTACTTATTATATTGCTATAAACCCATAAAATGTAGTGTTTGCAATGATTTTAGCTAGTTATCAGTGATATATAGCTGTTTTCCTACAAACTGAAGTATAAAATCCTCTTTTTAGAATAATTTGCACCTATAAGTAGCTTACACTATATTAAGCTATTAAATAGAAGAGTAAGAGGTTATTTATTGTGATAAAACGGTATATTGCAAGCGTTTTTCATAGTTTCTTCTAAACTGTAGCGTTATTATATATATACAAGTAGTTTTACTTATTATAATGCCATAAACCCATAAAATGTAGCGTTTCCGATGATTTTAGCTAGTTATCAGTGATATATAGCTGTTTCACCTACAAATTGAAGAATAAAATCCTCTTCTTAGAATAATTTGCACCTATAAGTAGCTTACATTACATTAAGCTATTAAATAGAAGAGTAAGAGGTTATTTATTGCGATATAACGGTATATTGCAAGCGTTTTTCATAGTTTCTTGTAAACTGTAGCGTTATTGTATATATACAAGTAGTTTTACTTATCATATTGCTATAAACCCATAAAAAGTAGTGTTTTCAATGATATTAGCTATTTATCGGTGATATATAGCTGTTTTCCTACAAATTGAAGTATACAATCCATTTTTTAGAATAATTTGGACCTATAAGTAGCTTACATTACATTAAGCTAATAAATAGAATAGTAAGAGGGTTTTTATTGTGATATAACGGTATATTGCAAGAGTTTTTCATAGTTTCTTGTAAACTGTAGCGTTATTGTATATATAAAAGTAGTTTTACTTATCATATTGCTATAAACCCATAAAATGTAGTGTTTTCAATGATATTAGCTATTTATCGGTGATATATAGCTGTTTTCGTACAAATTGAAGTATAAAATCCTCTTTTTAGAATAATTTGCACCTATAAGTAGCTTACATTACATTAAGCTATTAAATAGAAGCGTAAGAGGTTATTTATTGTGATATAACGGTATATTGCACGCGTTTTTCATAGTTTCTTCTAAACTGTAGCGTTATTGTATATATACAAGTAGTTTTACTTATCATATTGCTATAAACCCATAAAATGTAGTGTTTTCAATGATATTAGCTATTTATCGGTGATATATAGCTGTTTTCCTACAAATTGAAATATACAATCCTTTTTTTTAGAATAATTTGCACCTATAAGTAGCTTACATTACATTAAGCTAATAAATAGAAGAGTATGAGGCTATTTATTGTGATATAACGGTATATTGCAAGCGTTTTTCATAGTTTCTTGTAAACTGTAGCGTTATTGTATATATACAAGTAGTTTTACTTATCATATTGCTATAAACCCATAAAATGTAGTGTTTTCAATGATTTTAGCTATTTATCGGTGATTTACAGCTGTTTTCCTACAAATTGAAGTATAAAATCCTCTTTTTAGAATAATTTGCACCTATAAGTAGCTTACATTACATTAAACTATTAAATAGAAGAGTAAGAGGTTATTTATTGTGATATAACGGTATATTGCAAGCGTTTTTCATAGTTTCTTCTAAACTGTAGCGTTATTGTATATATATACAAGTAGTTTTACTTATTATATTGCTATAAACCCATGTAAAATGTGTGTTTCAATGATTTTAGCTAGTTATCAGTGATATATAAGCTGTTTTCCTTACAAATTGAAGTATAAAATCCTCTTTTAGAATAATTTGCACCTATAAGTTAGCTTACATTACATACGCTATTTAAATGAAAGAGTAAGAGGTTATTTATTGTGATATAACGGTTATAATTGCTTGCAACGCGGTTTTCAGAGTTTTTTGAAACTGTAGCGTTATTTGTATATATACAAGTAGTTTTACTTATCCATATTGCTTATATAAACCATAAAATGTAGTGTTTTTAATCGATTTTAGCTAGTTATCAGTGAAGAATGGTTTTTTTCTACAAATTGAAGTATATTCTTTATATCTGTAGCTATATAGCTTTTTATATTTGCGACAAACTATATTTTACAAAAATTAATAGCTAAATATAGTATTTTTCATGAAGTTAGATATCAATTTTAATCTTAAAAACAATGTTTTTTTTTTTCAAGAATTTTAATGTCATTTTTGAAAATGTTAATATGGTCGATATTTTACATTATGCAGCACTTATTACAAAACTATAGTTTTACAAATGTTATGAGCTAAAAATATGGATTTGTCATGAAATTTAGGGTATCATTTTAATCTAAAAACAAAGTTTTTCCCAAGGTATCTTTAATGTATTTGAAGCCTAAAAAAAATGTCGCAATTAGACATATCAGAACTGTTAACAAACTAATACTTTACAATATTATGAGCTTTAAATTGTGTATTTTTCATGAAAAATACTGTATTTAAATTTTAATCTTAGAAACACGTTTTTCAAGTGTTTTAATGTATTTTTGAAGGACTAAAACAATGTCGAAAATGGACATTATTCAGCCTCTTTTTTTATAGAGAAATTCAAAAATGTGAATTATAGTTTTGTGTTCGTTCGAAAATTGCTATCTTAAACTACTGTAAGTTATTAATAGGAGTTTGAGACACATATTGTGCTACAAATTGTATATTATACGGTGTTTTTCCATAGTTTCTTCCTTAATTTGTAGTGTTATATCATTAATAGAAGGAATTTACCTCTATGATAATGCTTTATATCACCAAAATGGTTCTTTTCAATGATTTTAGCTAGTTATTGGTGAATATTAGCTGTTTTCCTACAAATGATGTATTACAATCCTTTTTTTAGAATTAATTTGGACCTATAAGTAGTTACCATTAACATTTAAGTAATAAACAGAAGAGTAAGAGGGGAAGTTATTGGTGACTATAACGGTATATTGCAAGCGTTTTTCATAGTTTCTTGTAAACTGTAGCGTTATTGTAATATATACAAGTAGTTTTACTTATCATATTGCTATAAAACCCATAAATGTAGTGTTTTCAATGATATTAGCTATTTATCGGTGATATATAGCTGTTTTCCTACAAATTGAAGTATAAAATACTCTTTTTAGAATAATTGCACCTAGAAGTAGCTTACATTACATTAAGCATTAAATAAAAGAGTAAACAGGTTATTTATTGTGGATATAACGGTATATTGCAGCGTTTTTCATAGTTTCTTCTAAACTGTAGGGTTATTGCTATATATACAGTAGTTTACTTATTATATTGCTACTGAAACCCATAAAAATGAGTGTTTGCAATGACTTAGCCTAGTTAATCAGTGATATATAGCTGTTTTCTACCAAAACTGAAGTATAAACAATCCTTTTTTAGAATAATTTGCACCTATAAGTAGCTTACACTATATTAAGCTATTAAATAGAAGAGTAAGAGGTTATTATTGTGATTAAAACGGTATATTGCAAGCGTTTTCCTAGTTTCTTCAAACGTAGCGTTATTATAATATAAAGTCGTTTTCCTATTATAATGCCATAAACCATAAAAAGTGTAGCGTTTTCAATGGATTTTAGATAGTTATCAGTGATATATAGCTGTTTCACCTACCAAATTGAAGTAATAAAAATCCTCTTCTAGAATAATTTGACCTAAAGTAGCTACATTACATTAAAGCTATTATAAATAGCAGAGTAAGAGGTTATTATTGCGATATAACGGTCTATTGCAAGCGTTTTCATAGTTCTTGTAAACTGTAGCGTTATTGTATATATACAAGTAGTTTTACTTATCATATGCTATACAACCAATAAAACGTAGGTTTGCAATTGATATGAGTATTTATCGGTGATATATAGCTGTTTTCCTACAAATTGAAGTATACAATCCATTTTTTTAGAATAATTTGGACCTATCAGTAGCTTACATTACATTAAGCTAATAATAGAATAGTAAGAGAGGTTTTTTATTGTTGATATAACGGTATATTGCAAGAGTTTTTCCATAGTTTCTTGTAAAAACTGTAGACGTCTATTGTATAGATAAAAGTTAGTTTTATCTATATTGCTATAAACACCCATAAAATGTAGTGTTTTCAATGATATAGCTATTTATAGGTGACTTATATAGCTGTTTTCGTACAAATTGAAGTATAAAATCTTCTTTTAGAATTAATTTGGCACCTATAAGTAGCTTCATATTACATGAAGCTATTAAAATAGAAGCGTAAGAGGTTATTTATTGTGATTATAACGGTATATTGCAGCCCGTTTTTCATAGTTTCTTCTTCTAAACTGGTAGCGTTATTGTATATATACACGTAGTTTTATCTTATATATTGCTATAAACCCATAAAATGTAGAGTTTTCAATGCTATTAGCTATTATCGGGGATATATAGCTTGTTTTTCCTACAAATGAAATATACAATCCTTTTTTTTTAGAATAATTTGCACCTATAAGTAGCTTACATTACATTAAGCTAATAAATAAGAAGAGTATGAGGCTATTTATGTGATCTTATAACGGTAATGCCAAGGTTTTTCTAGTTCTTGTATAAACTTGTAGCGTCTTATTGTATATATACAAGGAGTTTTATTAATATTGCTATAAACCCATAAATGTAGTGTTTTTCCAATGATTTTTAGCTATTTATCGGTGATTTACAGCTAGTTTTCCTACAAATTGAGTATAAAATCCTCTTTTAGAATAATTTGCCACCTATAAGTAGCTTACATTACATTAAACATTTAAATAGAAGAGTAAGAGGTTATTTATGTGATTAACGTTATTATTGCTTGCAAGCGTTTCATTAGTTCTTGTAAAACTGTAGCGTTATTGGTATATATACAAGTTAGTTTTACTTAATCATATTGCTTATAAACCCATAAAATGTAGTGTTTTTATGATTTTAGCTAGTTATCAGTGAAGAGTGTTTTTTTCTACAAATTGAAGTATATTTCTTTATATCTGTAGCTATATAGCTTTTTATATTTGCTACAACTATATTTACAAAATAATAGCTAAATATATGTATTTTTCATGAAATTTAGATATCAATTTTAATCTTTAAAAACAATGTTTTTTTCAAGAATTAATTGTATTTTGAAATGTTAAATAATGCGATATTTTACATTATGCAGCACTTTACACAACTAATCCATTTACAATGTTAGGAGCCTAAAAAATATGGATTTTTCATGAAATTTAGGATCAATTTTAATCTTATAAACAACGTTTTTCCAAGTATGTAAGTATTTGAAAGCCTAAAAAATGTCGAAATTGGACATTATTCAGCCACCTTTACACACTAACTTTACAATATTATGAGCTTAAAATGTGTATTTTTCATGGAAAATAATGTATCAATTTTAATCTTAGAAACAACGATTTTTTCAAGTGTTTTAATGTCCAAACCATTTTTGAAAGGGCCTAAAAAATGTCGAAAATTGACATATTCAGCCTTTTTTTGATGAGAAATTCAAAATGTGGATTATAGTGTTTTGGTTCGAAATTGCTATCTTAAAACTACTGTAAGCTTATAATAGGAGTTTGAGAAACTAATTGTGATACAATTGTATATTATAACGTGGTTTTTCATAGTTTCTTCTTAATTGTAGTGTTATATCATTAATTAGAAGGAAATTTACCTTATGATAATGCCTTATATCCACCAAAATGTGTTCTTTTCAATGATTTTAGCTAGTTATTGGTGAATATCTAGCTGTTTTCCTACAAATTGAAGTAACAATACTTTTTATAGAATAATTTGGACCTATAAGGTAGCGTACATTACCTAATTAAGCTAATTAAAACAGAAGAGTAAGAGGGTATTTATTGTGATATAACGGTATATTGCAAGCGGTTTTTCATAGTTTCTTGTAAACTGTAGCGTTATTGCAATAGATACAAGTAGTTTTACTTATCATATGCTATAAACCATAAATGTAGTGTGTTCAAGAGAATTAGCTATTTATCGGATATATAGCTGTTTTCCTACAAATGAAGTATAAAAATACTCTTTTTAGAATAATTTGCACCTATAAGTAGCTTACATTACATTAAGCTATTTTAAATAAAAGAGGTAAACAGGTGATTATTGTGATAGACACGGTATATTGCAAGCGTTTTCATAGTTTCTTCTAAACTGTAGGGTTATGTATAATACAAGTAGTTTACTTGATTATATTGCGATAAACCCATAAAATGTAGTGTTTGCAATGATTTTAGCTAGTTATCAGTGATCTATAGCTGTTTCCTACACACAACTGACAGTATAAAATCCTTCTTTTTAGAATAATTTGCACCATAAGTAGCTTACATTATATTAGCTATTAATAAGAAGAGTAAGAGGTTATTTATAGTGATAAAACGGTATATTGCAGCGTTTTTCATAGTTTCTTCTAAACTGTAGCGTCTTTGTATGTACTATACAGTAGTTCTACTTATTATAATGCCATAAACCCATAAAATGGAGCGTTTAATGATTTAGCTCAGTTATCAGTGATACTAGCGTTTTCCTACAAATTGAAGAATAAAATCCTCATTCTTAGAATAATTTGCACCTATAAGTAGCTTACATACATTAAGGTATTAAATAGAAGAGTAAAGAGGTTATTTATTGCGATATAACGGTATATGCAATCGTTTTTTCCTAGTTCTTGTAAACTGTTAGCGTTATTGTATATAGACAAGTAGTTATTATTATCATATTGCTATAAACCCATAAAAGTAGTGTTTTCAATGATATTAGTTATTATCGTGATATAATAGCTGTTTTCTCACAAATTGAAGTATACAATCCTTTTTTTTTAGATTTAATTGGACCCTATAAGTAGTACATTACATTAGATAATAAATAGAAGAGTAAAGGTTTTTATTGTGATATAACGGTATATTGCAAGCGTTTTTGCAGTTTCTTGTAAACTGTAGGCGTATAGTATATATTACAAGTAGTTTTACTTATCTATTGCTAAAACCCATAAAGTAGTGTTTTTCAATGATATTAGCTAATTATCGGTGATATATAGCGGTTTTCCTAACAAATTGAAGTATACATCCATTTTTTTAGAATAATTTGGAACCTATAAGTAGGCTTACATTACCCATACTAGCTAATAAATAGATGAGTAAGAGGGTTTTTATGTGATATTACGGTATATTGCAAAGAGTTTTTCATAGTTCTTGGAAAACTGTAAGCGTTATTGTATATATAAAAGTAGTTTTACTATCCATATTGCTATAAAACCCATAAAATGTAGTGGTTTCAATGATATAGCTATTATCCCCGGTGATCATATAGTGTTTTACTACAAATGAAGTATAAAATCCTCTTTTTAGATAATTTGCACCTATAAGTAGCTTTCATTACATTAAGCTATAAATAGAAGAGTAAGAGGTTATTTATTGTGATATAACGGTTATATTGCACTGCGGTTTTCATAGATTCTTGTAAAACTGTAGCGTTATTGTATATATACAAAGTAGTTTTACTTATCAGAATTGCTATAAAACCAATAAAATGTAGTGTTCAATGATTTTAGCTATTTATCGGTGATTTACAGATGTTTTCTACAAATTGAAGTATAAAAATCCTCTTTTTTAAGATAATTTGCACCTCTAAGTAGCTTACATTACATTAAACTATTAAATAGAAGAGTAAGAGGATATTTATGTGATATAACGGTATATTGCAAGCGTTTTTCATAGTTCTCTAAAACTGTAGCGTTATGTATAGATATACAAGTAGTTTTACTTATTTATATTGCTATAACCATAAAAGGTATGTTTCAATGATTTTAGCTAGTTATCAGTGATCTATAGATGTTTTCCTACAAATTGAAGGATTAAAATCCTCTTTTAGAATAATTTGCACCTATAAGAGCTTAACATTTACATTAAGCTATTAAATAGAAGAGTAAGAGGGTTATTATTGTGATATAACGGTATATGCCTTGCAAGCGTTTTTCATCGTTTCTTGTAAACTTAGCGTTATTGCTATCATAGACAAGGTAGTTTTACTTAGCAGATTGCTTATAAACCCATAAAATGTAGGTATTCAATGATTTTAGCTAGTATTGGTGATATATAGCTGTTTTCCTGTAACAAATTGAGTATACAATCCATTTTTTTAGAATAATTGGACCTATAAGAAGCTTACATTACATTAAGCTAATAAACAGAAAGAGTAAGAGGGTATTTATTGGGATATAACGGTATATTGCAAGCGTTTTTCATAGTTCTTGTACAAAATGTAGCGTTATTGTATATATACACGTAGTTTTACTTATCATATTGATATAAACCCATACTAGTGTGTTCAATGATATTAGCGATTTATCGGTGATAAAGCTGTTTTTTTTTTTTTCCCTACAAATTGAAGTGATAAAATACTCTTTTTAGAATAATTTTGCACCGTAAGTAGCTTACATTACATTAAGCTATTAAATAAAAGAGTAACAGGTTATTTTATTGTGATAAACGGTATAATTGCAAGCGTTTTCTAGTTCTTCTAAAACTGTAGGGGTCATTGTATATATACAAGTAGTTTACTTAATTATATTGCTAGAAAACATAAAATGTAGTGTTGCATGATTTTATCTAGGTTATCAGTGATATATAGCGTTTTCCTACAAACTGAAGTATAAAATTCCTCTTTTTAGAATAATTTAGGCACCTATAAGTAGCTACATTATATTAAGCTATTACAATGAGAGAGTAAGAGTGTAATAGAAGTAACGGTATATCTGCAGTCTAGTTTTTCATAGTTTCTTGTAAACTGTTCGCGTTATTGTGCATATATACAAGGTATTTATTATCATATGAGCTATTTAAACCCATACAAATGTAGTCGCTTTCAATGATTTTGAGCTAGTTATCAGTGAAGATTGTTTTTTTACTACAAATTGAAGTATATTATCTTTATATCTGTAGCTAAAAAGCCTTTTATATTTGCTACAACTATATTTTACAACAATTAATAGCTAAAAATTATGTATTTTCATGAAATTTAGATATGAATATTTTTATATGTCTTAACCAAGGCAATGGTTTTTCAAAGTATATTTAAGTAAATTTTCGAAGGGCTAAAAAATGTCGAAAAATTTAGACTTTATTCAGCACTTTTACAACAATATATTTTTACAATGTTATGAGCCAAAAAATATGTATTTTTTCATGCTATTTAGTATCCATTTAATCTTAAAAACAATGTTTTTCAAGTATTTCTAATGTATTTTGAAAGCCTAAAAAATGTGCCCCCCCCCCGCCCATTATGACATTATTTAGCACTTATTTACACAATTATATTTTACCAATATTATGAGCTTAAAATGGTATTTTCATGAAAATAAATGTATCAATTTAATACTTAGAAAAACTTTTTTCCAAGTAGTTTGTTAATGTTATTTTTGTAATAGGGCTAAAAATGTCGAAAATTGGACATTATTCAGCCCTTTTTTTTATAGAAGAAAATTCACAAATGTGGAATTATAGCAGCGCGAGTTTTCAGTTAGAAATTGCTATCTTAAACTACTGTAAGCTATAATAGAGTTTGAGACACTATTATTGTGATACAAATTGTACTATTATATACGTGTTTTTCATAGTATTCTTCTTAAATTGTAGTGTTATATCCATTATATAGAAGGAATTACCTGTGATAATGCTTTAATAAAACAAAAGTTGTGTTGTCTTTTCAATGATTTAGCTAGTGATTGGTATATACGCGTTTTCCTACCAAATTGAAGTATACAATCCTTTTTTAGGAATAAACTCTAAGTCGCCTTACAGTACATTAAGCTAATATATATACGCAGAAGAGTGTAGGAGGGTTATTTACATTGTGATTTGTACAGAACGGTATATTGCAAGCGTTTTTCATAGTTTCTTGTAAAAACGGTAGCGTTATTGTTTTTATATATATACAGTAGTTTACTATCTTATTGCTATAAACCCATAAAATGTAGTGTTTTCAATGATATTATCTATTTATGGGTGATATACTAGCTATTTCTACAAATTGAAGTTATAAAATCCTCTTATTAGAACAATTTGGCACCTATTAGTAGCTTACATTACATTAAGCTAAATAAATAGAAGAGTTAAGAGGTAATTTATGTGATATAACGGTATATACAAGCGTTTTTCATAGTTTCTTGTAAAACTGTTAGCGTTATTGTATATATACAAGTAGTTACTTATCATATTGCTATAAACCCATAAAATGTAGTGTTTTCAATGTATTAGCTATTATCGGTGATATATAGCTGTTTTCCTACAAATTGAAGTATAAAATTCCTTCTTTTTAGAATAATTTGCACCCTAAGAGTAGCTTACATTACATTAAGCTATTAAATAGAAGAGTAAGAGGTTATTTATTGTGATAGACGGGTATATTGCTTGCAAAGCGGTTTTTTTCATAGTTTCTTGTAAAACTGTAGCGTTTAGGGATATATACAAGTAGTTTTATTATATATTGCTATTAAACCATAATATGTAGTTGTTTTCAATGATTTTAGCTATTTACGGTGATATAAAGCTGTTTCTCTTACAAATTGGAAGTATAAAATCCTCCTTTTTAGCACATATTTGACCTATAAGTAGTTACATTACATTAAGCTATTAAATAGAGAGTAAGAGGTTATTTATTGTGATATAACGATAGTCTTGCAAGCGTTTTTCATAGTTTCTTGTAAACGTAGCGGGTTATTGTTATATTACAGAGTTTTACTTATTCATATTGCTATAAACCCATAAAATGTAGTGTTTTCAATGATTTAGCTAGTATAATGAAGAGTGGGTTTTTTCTACCTATTGAAGTATATTTCAGTTATATCTGTAGCTAGCACGAGACGCACGTTTCTATATTTGCTCTAACTATATTTTACAACATAATAGTTAAAAAATATGTATTTTCATGAAATTTAGATATCAATTTTAATCTTAAAAAAACACATGTTTTTTCTAGAATTTTAATGTATTTTTGAAATGTAAATAAGTCGAAATTTACATTATTCAGCACTTTTACACAACTATATTTTACAATGTTATTGAGCTATAAAATATGTATCGAAGATCATTGACAGAGAGCGCCTTGGTATCATTTTATTCTTTAAAAAACACACAGTTTTTTCAAGAGGTTGTTTTACATGTATTTTTGAAGGACTAAAAACCCAGCGCTCGTATATATTGGACATTATCAGCACTTTGACACAACTATATTTTACAATATTATGAGCTTAAAATATGTCACCGTTTCACAGTAATTTATGTATCAATTTTATTCTAAAAATAACGTTTTTTATCAAGTGTGTTTTCAAGTATTTTGAAGGGCTCTAAAAAATGTTCGAAAAATTGACATTATCAGCCATTTTTTTAATAGAGAAATTCGAAAATGTGGAATTATATTTGTTTTTCGTTTTAAAAATTACTATTTAAAATACTGTAGCTGATAAATACAGTTTGAGACTCTATATTGTGATACAAGTTGTATATTATAAGTTGTTTTTCATAGTTTCTCTTAATGTAGTGTTATATCATTAATAGAAGGATTTTACCTTATATAATGCTTTATACCCACAAAATGTGTTGTTTCAATGATTTTAGCTAGTTATCGGTGATATATAGCTGTTTTCGTACAAATTGAAGTAAACAATCCTTTTTTTAGAATTAATTTGGACCTATAAGTAGCTTACATACTTAAGCTAATAAATAGAAGAGTAGAGGGTTTTTATTGTGATATAACGGTATATTGCAAGCGTTTTCATAGTTCTTGTTCACTGTAGCGTTATTGTAGATTACAAGTAGTTTTATTATCAGGTTATTGCGAGTTAAACCCATAAAAATGTAGTGTTTTCAATGAATATAGCTATTTATCGGTGATATATAGCTGTTTTCCTACAAATTGAAGTATACAATCCATTTTTAGAATAATTTTGGACGTATAAGTAGCTTACATTACATTAAGTTAATAAATAGAAAGAGTAAGAGGGTTTTAATTGTGAAAAAACGGTATATTGAAGAGTTTTCATAGTTTCTGGTAAACTGTAGCGTATTGTATATATAAAAGTAGTTTTATTATCTATTGCTATAAACCCATAAAAATGTAGTGTTTCAATGATTATTAGCTATTTATCCCCCGGATATATAGAGTTTCTCCTAAAAATTGAAGTATAAACGCCTCTTTTTAGAATAAATTTTGCACCTCTTATAAGTAGCTTACATTACATTAGGCTTATTAAATAAAAGGGAGAGTAACAGTTTATTATTGTGATAAACGGGTATATCGACGCGTTTTTTTTATAGTTTCTTCTAAACTGTAGCGTTTATCGATATATACAAGTAGTTTTATTATCATTTTCTATAAACCATAAATGTAGGTTTTTCAATGATATTAGTATTTATTCGGTGCTATATAGCTGTTTTCCTACAATTGAAATATACAATCCTTTTTTTTAGAATAATTTGCACTATAAGTAGGCTTACAGTAACCTAATAATAGAAGAGTAGGAGGTTATTATTTATAGTGATATAACGTATATGCAAGCGTTTTTCATAGTTTCTTGGAAACTGCCTAGCGTTATTGTATAATTACAAGTAGTTTTAATTATCATATTGCTATAACCAATAAAATTTTGTTTTTAAAGTGTTTTCAATGATTTAGCTATTTATCGGTGATTACAGCTGTTTTTCTAAAATGAAGTATAAAAATCCTCTTTTAGAATATAATTTGCACCTATAAGTAAGCTTACAATACATAAACTATTAAATAGAAGAGTAAGAGGTTATTTATTGTGATATAACGAGTATATTGCAAGCGTTTTTTCATAGTTATCTTCTAAACTGTAGCGTTATTGTATTATAATATACAAGTAGTTTACTTTTATAATTGCTATAAACCATAAAATGTAGTGTTTCAATGATTTTAGCTAGTTGAGTGATATATAGCGGTTTCCTACAAATTGAAAGTATAAAATCCTATGTTTTAGAATACATTTGCACCCTATAAGATAGGCTTACCATACATTAAGCTATTATATATAGAAGAGTAAGAGGTTCTTTATTGTGAGATAACCGGTAATTGCTTGCAAGCGTTGTATCATAGTTTATCTTGTTAAACTGTAGACGTATTGTATATATAAAAGTTAGTTGGACTTATCATATTGTATACAACCCATAAAATGTTTAGTGTTTTCAATGATCTTCTTAGCTAGTTAGTCAGGACGAGGGTTTTTTTTTTCTACAAATTGTTTTAAAGTATATTTCCTTGTATATCTGTAGCTATTATAGCTTGTATATTTGCTACAACTAGTATTTTACAAAAATTAATAGCTAAATATATGTATTTTTCATGAATTTATAGATCAATTTTATAATCCTAAGAGACAATGTTTTGGTCAAGAATTTTAATGTATTTTTGAAATGTTAAATAATGTCATATGTGTTACAATGAACTGCAGCAACTTTTACACAACAAAATTTTGGTAATCAATTTTTAATCTAAAAAACAAACGTTTTTCCAAGTTTGTATACAAAATTTTTTTTTTTTTTTTTTTAATGTATTTTTGAAATGCTAAATACTGTTGAATTTATAAAATTTATCATCATTTTACACAACTATATTTTTACAATGTTATGAGCTTAAAAATTATATATTTTTCATGAAATTTTAAGTATCAATTTTAATCTTAAAACAACGTTTTTTTCAACACAGCTGCGTTTTAATGTATTTTTGGAAAGACTAAAAAATGTTCGAAATTTGACATTATCAGCACTTTTACACAAACTATATTTCAATATTATGAGCAAAATATGTATTTTTCAAGAATTATGTATCACAATTTTTTCTTAAAAACACGTTTTTTTCAAGTGTTTTAATTATTTTTGAAGGGCTAAAAAATGTCGAAAATTACATTATTCAGCCTTTTTTTGATAGAGAAATTCGAAATGTGGAATTAATATGTGTTTTCGTTAAAAATTGCCTCATTTTACAATTCCGGTAAGCTGATAATACGAGTTGAGACTCATATTGATTACAGTTGTATATTATACGTGGTTTTCATAGTTTCTCTTAATGTAGGTTATATCATTATTCGAAGGATTTTACCTTATGATAATGCTTTATACCCACAAAAATGTGTTTCTTTTCAATGTTTTAGCTAGTTATCGGTGATATATAGCTGTTTACCTACAAATTGAGTATACAATCCTTTTTTCGAATAATTTGGACGTAAGTAGCTTACATTACATTAAGACTAATAAATAGAAGGAGTAAGAGGGTTTTTATTGTGATATAACCGGTATATTGCAAGCGTTTTTCATAGTTTCTTGTAAACTGAAGCGTATTGTTAATAGACCAAGTAGTTTTACTTATTCATATTCTATAAAACCCATAAATGTAGTGTTTTCAATAGATAATTAGCTATTTATCGGGATATATCAAGCTGTTTTCCTACAAATTGAAAGTATAAATCCTCTTTTCAGAATAATGTGCACCTATAGTAGCGTACATAATTAAGCTAGATTAAATAAAACGAGTAAGAGGTTATTTATTGTGATAAAATGGTATATTGCAAGCGTTTTTCATAGTTTCTTCTAAACTGTAGCGTTATTATATATATACAAGTAGTTTTACTTATTATAATGCCATAAACCCATAAAATGTAGCGTTTTCAATGATTTTAACTAGTTATCAGTGATATATAGCTGTTTTCCTACAAATTGAAGAATAAAATCCTCTTCTTAGAATAATTTGCACCTATAAGTAGCTTACATTACATTAAACTATTAAATAGAAGAGTAAGAGGTTATTTATTGCGATATAACGGTATATTGCAAGCGTTTTTCATAGTTTCTTGTAAACTGTAGCGTTATTGTATATATACAAGTAGTTTTACTTATCATATTGCTATAAACCCATAAAAAGTAGTGTTTTCAATGATATTAGCTATTTATCGGTGATATATAGCTGTTTTCCTACAAATTGAAGTATACAATCCTTTTTTTTAGAATAATTTGCACCTATAAGTAGCTTACATTACATCAAGCTAATAAATAGAAGAGTAAGAGGTTATTTATTGTGATATAAATGTATATTGCAAGCGTTTTTCATAGTTTCTTGTAAACTGTAGCGTTATTGTATATATACAAGTAGTTTTACTTATCATATTGCTATAAACCCATAAAATGTAGTGTTTTCAATGATATTACCTATTTATCGGTGATATATAGCTGTTTTCCTACAAATTGAAGTATAAAATCCTCTTTTTAGAATAATTTGCACCTATAAGTAGCTCACATTACATTAAGCTATTAAATAAAAGAGTAAGACGTTATTTATTGTGATATAACGGTATATTGCAAGCGTTTTTCATAGTTTCTTCTAAACTGTAGCGTTATTGTATATATACAAGTAGTTTTACTTATTATATTGCTATAAACCCATAAAATGTAGTGTTTTCAATGATTTTAGCTAGTTATCAGAGGATATACTGTTTTCCCTACAAATTGAAGTATAAAATCCCGTTTTTTATGATAATTTGCACCTATAAGTAGCTTACATTATTAAGCATTAAATCTAAGATAAGAGTTATTTATTGTGATATAACGGTATATTGCTTGCAAGCGTTTTTTCATAGTTTCTTGTAACTGTACGTTATTTATATATCCAAGTAGTTTTACTTATCCTATTGCTATAAACCCATAAAATGTATGTTTTTTCATCCATTTTAGCTATTCTCAGTGATAGTGGTTTTTTTCTACAATGAAGTATATTTCTTTATATCTGTCCTAATATGCTTTTTATATTTGGCTACACTATATTTTACAAATTCTAGCTAAAAATATTTATTTTTCATGAAATTTGATATCAATATTTAATCTTAAAAACATGTTTTTTTCAAGAATTTTAATGTTTTTTGAATTTAAATATGTCGATATTTTACATTATGCAGCACTTTTACCAACTATATTTTACAATTGTTATGAGCTAAAATATGGATTTTTATGAAATTTAGGTATCCATTTTAATCTTAAAACAACGTTTTTCAAAGTATTTTAATGTATTTTTGAAAGGCCTAAAAATGTCGAAATTTGACATTAATTCGTCACTTTTACACACTATACTTTACAATATTATGGCTTAAATGTGGATTTTTCATGAAAATAATGTATCAATTTTAATCCTTGAAACAACGTTTTTTTCATGTTTTAAGTATTTTTGAAGGGCCTAAAAATGTCGAAAATTGACATTATTTCCGCCTTTTTTTTTAATAGAGAAATTCAAAAATGTGGAATTATAGTTGTTTTCGTTCGAATTGCTATCTTAAACTACTGTAAGCTTATAATAAAGGAGTTTGAGACACTATATTGTGTCATTGTATATTACCCGTGTTTTTTCATTAGTTGCTTCTAATTGTTAGTGTTATTATTAATAGAAGGAATTTCCTTTATGATAATGCTTATATCCACAAAATTTTCTTTTCAATGATTTTAGCTGTTATTGTTGATATCTAGCTGTTTTCCTACAAATTGTGAAGTATACCAATCCTTTTTTTAGAATAATTTGGACCTATCAGTAGCTTACATTACATAAGCTAATAACAGAAGAGTAAGAGGGTATTTATTGTGATATCACGGTATTTGTCAGCGTTTTTTCATAGTTTCTTCTGTAAACTGTAGCGTTATTGTATATATCAGTATTTTTTTTTTTAGTTTTCTACTTATCATATTGCATAAACCCATAAATGTAGTGGTTTTTCATGATATTAGCTATTTATCGTGTATATAGCTGTGTTTCCTACAAATTGAAGTTCAATCCTCTTTTTAGAATAATTTGCACCATATCAGTACTTACATTACATTAACTATTAAATAAAAGAGTAACAGGTTTTATTGTGATATACGGTATATTGCAAGCGTTTTTCATAAAAGTTGCTTCTACACAGTAGGGTTATTGTATATATACAATAGTGTTTACTTATTAATTGCTATAAACCCATAAATGTAGTTTTGCAATGATTTTAGCTAGTTATCAGTGATATATACTGTTTTTCCTACAAACTGAAGTTAAAATCCTCTTTTTAGAATAATTTGCACCTAATAAGTAGCTACATTATATTAAGCTATTAATATAAGAGTAAGAGGTTATTTATAGTTGATAAACGGTGTATTGCAGCGTTTTTCATAGTTTCTTCTAAACGTAGCGTTTATTGTATATATACAAGTAGTTTTACTTATTATAATGCCATAAACCCATAAAATGTAGCGTTTTCAATGAATTTTAGCTAGTTATCAGTGAGATCTAGCTGTTTTCCTACAAATTTAAGAATAAAATCCTCATCTTAGAATAATTTGGCACCTATAAGTAGCTTACATTAACATTACCTATTAAATAGAAGAGTACGAGGTTATTTATTGCGATATAACGGTATATTGCAAGCGTTTTTCATAGTTTCTTGTAAACTGTAGCGTTATTGTATATATACAAGTAGAGTTTACTTATCATATTGCTATAACCCATAAAAAGGTAGTGTTTTCAATGATATTAGCTATTTGATCGGTGGATTTATCTTTTTCCTACACATTGAAGTATTCAATCCTTTTTTTAGAATAGATTTGGACCTATAAGTAGCTTACATTACATTAAGCTAATAATAGAAGAGTAAGAGGTTTTTATTGTGATATAACTGGTATATTGCAAGTGTTTTTTTCATAGTTTTCTTGTAAACTGTAGCGTTATTGTATATATACAAGTAGTTTTACTTTATCATATTGCTATAAACCCATAAAATGTAGTGTTTTTTCGAATGATATTAGCTATTTATCGGTGTATATTAGCTGTTTTCCTAACAAATGAAGTATACAATGCAATTTTTTAGATAATTTGGCCTATAAGTAGCTTACTTACATTAAGCTATTAATAAATATAAGAGGGTTATTTATTGTGATGTAACGGTATATTGCAAGCGTTTTTTCATAGTGCCTCTAAACTGTAGCGTTTATTGTATATATACAAGTGTTTTACATATTATATTGCCATAAACCCATAAATGTAGTGTTTTCATGATTTTAGCTAGTTAGCAGTGATTAATAGCTGTTTTCTACAATTTGAGGATAAAATCCTCTTTTTAGAATAATTTTGCACCTATTAGTAGCTTACATTACTTACTAATAAAACAGAAGAGAAGAGGTATTTATTGTGATATAACGTATATTGCGCAAGCGTTTTTCATGTTTTCTGTAAACTGTCGCGTTATTGTATATATACAAGTAGTTTTATTTATCATCTTTGCTATAAACCCATAAAATGTAGTGTTTCAAAGGGGGGATATTAGCTATTTTTATCGTGATATTAGCGGTTTTCCTCCCAATTGAAGTATACAATCCTTTTTTTGTTAGAATAATTTGCACCTATAAGTACTTACATTACATTAACTAATAAACAGATAGTAAGAGGGTATTATTGTGATATAACGGGGTATATTGCAAGCGTTTTTCATAGTTTCTTGTAACTTTAGCGTTATTGTATATATACAAGTAGTTTTTACTTTATCATATTGCTATAAAACCCATAAAATGTCTTGTTTTCAAGATATTGCTATTTGTCGGTGATATTATCTAGTTTTATAACAAATTGAAGTATAATCCTCTGTTAGAACAATTTGCACCTTAAGTAGCTTACATTAACATTAGCTATTAAATAAATCGAGTAAGAGGGTTCTTTATTTGATTTTAACGGTATATTGGCAAGCGTTTTTCATAGTTTCTTCTAACTGTAGCGTTAATTGATAATAGATACAAGTGTTTGTACTTATTAATTGCTATAACCCATAAAACGTAGTGTTTTTCAATGATTTGTTAGCTAGTTATCAGGATATATATCTGTTTTCCTACAAATTGAAGTATAAATCCTCTTTTTAGCATAATTTTGCACCTATAAGTAGCTACATTACATGAAGCTATTAAATAGAACTGAGTAAGAGGTTATTTAATTGTGATATAACGTTATATTGCTTGCAACGTTTTCATAGTTTCTTGTAAACTGTAGCGTTATTAGTATATATCAAGTAGTTTTATTATCATATTGCTATAAACACATAAAATGTTAGTGTTTTCAATGATTTTAGTCTAGTTTATCAGTGAAGAGTGGTTTTTTCTACAATTGAGTATATTTCTTTATCATCTGTAGCTATATAGCTTTTTATGATTTTGCTACAACTATATTTTACAAATTATAGCGAAATATATGTATTTTTCATGAATTTTAGATATCAATTTTAATCTTAAAAACAATGTTTTTTTTCAGAATTTTAATGTATTTTTGAATGTTAAATAATGGTCGATATTTTTATAACATTATGCAGGCACTTTTACACAACTATATTTTACAATGTTATGAGCGCTAAAATATGGTTTTTCATGAACTTTAGGTATCAATTTTTAATCTTAAAACACCGTTTTTTCAAACCCAAAGTATTTTAATGTATTTTTGAAAGCCTAAAAAACTGTCCGAAATTTGACATTATTCAGCACTTTTACACAACTATACTTTACAATATTAGAGCTGTAAAAAGTGTATTTTTCATGAAAATAAGTATCATTTTATCTTAGAAACACGTTTTTTGAAAAAAAAAAAATGTTTTACTGTATTTTTAAAGGCTAAAAAATGTCGAAATTGACATTATTCAGCCCTTTTTTTTTTATAGAGAATTCAATGTGGAATTATAGTTTGTTTTCGTTTCGAAATTGCTATCTTAAACTACTGTAAGCTTATAATAGGAGTTTGAGACACCTATGATTGTGATACAATTGGATATTATCGTGTTTTTTCATAGTTTCTTCTATTGTAGTGTTATATCATTATAGAGGATTTACCTTATGATACTGCTTATATCCACAAAATGTGTTTCTTTTCAATGATTTTAGCTATCGGTTATTGGTATATATACTGTTTTCCCTTACAAATTGAAGTATACATCCTTTTTTAGAATTAATTTGGACCTATAATAGCTGTACATTACAATGAAGCTAATAAACAGCAAGTAGAGGGTATTTATTGTGATATAACGGTATATTCCAACGTTTTTTCATAGTTTCTTGTACACTGTAGCGTATTGTATATAATACAATATTTTACTTATCATAATTGCTATAAAACCCATAAATGCGTGTTTTCAATGATATTAGCTATTTATCGTTGATATATAGCTTTTTTCGCTACAAATTGAAGTATGAAAATACTCTTTTTAGAATAATTTGCACCTATACGTAGCTTACATTCATTAGCTATTAATAAAAGAGTAACAGGTTATTTATTGTGATATAACGGTAATATCGCAAGCGTTTTTTCATAGTTTCTTCTAAACTGTAGGTTATTGTATATATACAAGTAGTTTTTACTTAATTTCTTGCTATAAACCCATAATGATAGTGTTTGCAATGATTTTGCTAGTTATCCAGTGATATATAGCTGTTTTCCTACAATTGAAGTATAAAAATTCCGCTTTTTTAGAAGAATTTGCACCTAAAGTAGCTATACATTATATTAAGCTATTAAATAGAGAGTAAGAGGTTATTTATTGTGATAAAACGGTTATATTGCAAGCGTTTTTTTCATAGTTTCTTCTAAACTGGTATCGTTTATTTGTATATATTACAAGTAGTTTTCCTTATTATAATGCATAAACCCATAAAAAGTAGTGTTTTCAATGATATTAGCTATTTATCGGTGATATATAGCTGTTTTCCTACAAATTGAAGTATACAATCCTTTTTTTTAGAATAATTTGCACCTATAAGTAGCTTACATTACATCAAGCTAATAAATAGAAGAGTAAGAGGTTATTTATTGTGATATAACGGTATATTGCAAGCGTTTTTCATAGTTTCTTGTAAACTGTAGCGTTATTGTATATATACATGTAGTTTTACTTATCATATTGCTATAAACCCATAAAATGTAGTGTTTTCAATGATATTAGCTATTTATCGGTGATATATAGCTGTTTTCCTACAAATTGAAGTATAACATCCTCTTTTTAGAATAATTTGCACCTATAAGTAGCTCACATTACATTAAGCTATTAAATAAAAGAGTAAGAGGTTATTTATTGTGATATAACGGTATATTGCAAGCGTTTTTCATAGTTTCTTCTAAACTGTAGCGTTATTGTATATATACAAGTAGTTTTACTTATTATATTGCTATAAACCCATAAAATGTAGTGTTTTCAATGATTTTAGCTAGTTATCAGTGATATATAGCTGTTTTCCTACAAATTGAAGAATAAAATCCTCTTTTTAGAATAATTTGCACCTATATTTATATATTTGCTTACATTACATTAAGCTATTAAATAGAAGAGTAAGAGGTTATTTATTGTGATATAACGGTATATTGCAAGCGTTTTTCATAGTTTCTTGTAAACTGTAGCGTTATTGTATATATACAAGTAGTTTTACTTATCATATTGCTATAAACCCATAAAATGTAGTGTTTTCAATGATTTTAGCTAGTTATCAGTGAAGAGTAGTTTTTTCTACAAATTGAAGTATATTTCTTTATATCTGTAGCTAAATAGCTTTTTATATTTGCTACAACTATATTTTACAAAATTAATAGCTAAAAATATGTATTTTTCATGAAATTTAGATATCAATTTTAATCTTAAAAACAATGTTTTTTCAAGTATTTTAATGTATTTTTGAAAGGCTAAAAAATGTCGATATTAGACATTATTTTGCTTTTTTACACAAGTATAGTTTACAATGTTATGAGCTAAAAATATGTATTTTTCATGAAATTAAGGTATCAATTTTAATTTTAAAAACAACGTTTTTTCAAGTATTTTAATGTATTTTTGAAGGCCTAAAAAATGTCGAAATTTGACATTATACAGCACTTTTACACAACTATATTTTACAATATTATGAGCTTAAAATATGTATTTTTAATGAAAATTATGTATCAATTTTAATCTTAGAAACAACGTTTTTTCAAGTGTTTTAATGTATTTTTGAAGGGCTAAAAAAGGTCGAAAATTGACATTATTCAGCCCTTTTTTTGATAGAGAAATTCAAAATGTGGTATTATAGTGGTTTTCGTTAGAAATTGCTATTTTATACTACTGTAAGCTTATAATAGGAGTTTGAGACTTTATATTGCGATACAATTGTATATTACACGTGTTTTTGATAGATTCTTGTTAATTGTAGTGTTATATCATTAATAGAAGGAATTTACCTTATGATAATGCTTTATACCCTCAAAATGTGTTCTTTTCAATGATTTTAGTTAGTTATCGGTGATATATAGCAGTTTTCCTACAAATTGATGTATACAATCCTTTTTTTAGAATAATTTGTACCTATAAGTAGCTTACATTACATTAAGCTAATAAATAGAAGAGTATTAGGTTATTTATTGTGATATAACGGTATATTGCAAGCGTTTTTCATAGTTTCTTGTAAACTGTAGCGTTATTGTATATATAAAAGTAGTTTTACTTATCATATTGCTATAAACCCATAAATGTAGTGTTTTCAATGATATTAGCTATTTATCGGTGATATATAGCTATTTTCCTACAATTGAGTATAAATCCTCTTTTTTAGAATAATTTGCACCTTAGTAAGTTACATTAATTAAGCATTANTTGTAAACTGTAGCGTTTTTGTATATTTACAAGTATTTTTAAATTTCATATTGCTATAAACCCAAAAATGGGAGTGGTTTTTAATGATTTAAACATTTAAACGGGATAAAGCTGTTTTCCTAAAATTGAAAATAAAAATCCCTTTTTAGAAAACTTTTACCTTTTAAAATAGCTTTCATTACATTAAAACTATTTTAAAAAGAAACGTAAGAGGTTATTTATTGGGGATTTTAACGGTTTTTTGCCCGCGTTTTTTCAAAAGTTTTTTTTCTAAACTGTAGCGTTATTGTATAATTTCAAAAATATTTTTTCTTATTTATATTGTATAAACCCATAAAAATGTGTGTTTTTTAATGATATTTGTATTTTTCGGTTTATATATAGCTGTTTTTCCCACAAATTGATATTACAATCCTTTTTTTAGAATAATTTTTCACCTATAAATAGCTTAAATTAAACTTTAAAAAATGAAGAGATGAGGTTATTTTTTGTGATATAACCCGGGTTTTTGCAAGCGTTTTTTTATAGTTTCTTGTAAAATGTTTGCGTTTTTTTGTTATATTTCAAGGGAGTTTTTCTTATCATATTGCTATAAAACCCCTAAAAGTAGTGTTTTCAATGATTTTAGATTTATCCCGGGGATTTACAGCTGTTTTTTCCCCCAAATTGGGAAATATAAAATCCCCCTTTTTTGAATAAATTTTCACCCCCATAAAAGCTTCCCTTTCATTAAAAAAATTAAATAGAAGAGTAAGAGGTTATTTATTGGATATAAAAGGTATATTGCAAACGTTTTTATAGTTTTCCCCAAAAATGTTTGCTTTTTTTTTAAAATATCCCAAATATTTTTGTTATTATATTGCATAAAAACCCTATTTGTAGTGGTTTTTAATGATGTCGCTAGTTATCATTTATATATAGCTGTTTTCCTAAAAAAATTGAAAAATAAAATCCTCTTTTTTTGAATAATTTGCACCTTAAATAGCTTACATTACATTAAACTATTAAATAGAAAATAGGAGGTTATTTTTTTGTGTATAACGGGGTTTTAAATTTCAAGCGTTTTTCATAGTTTCTTGTAAACTGTAGCGTTATTGTATAAATACCAATTTTGTTTTTCTTATCATATTTCTATAAACCCCAAAAAAAATAGTGTTTTTTAATGATATTAGCTATTTTTCGGTGATATTAGCTGTTTCCTACAAATTGAAAATATTTCAATCCTTTTTTTTAGAAAATTTGCACCTAAAGTAGCTTTCATTACATCAAACTAAAAAATAGAAAAAGTAAGAGGTTATTTATTGTGATATAACGGTATAAATTTCAAGCGTTTTTCATGTTTTTTCTAAAAAAGTAGCGTTATTGTATATATACAAGTAGTTTTACTTATTAATTCCCATAAACCCATAAAAGTAGTGTTTTTTAAAGATTTTAGCTAGTTAATTTAGGGTATAAAGCTGTTTTCCTACAAATTGAAAAATAAAATCCTCTTTTTAGAATAATTTTCACCATATGTAACTTACCTTACATTAAAACTATTTAAAAAGAAAAGTAAGAGGTTTTTTTATTGTGATCTAACGGTATTTGCAAAGCGTTTTTAATTTTCCCTTTTAAACTGTAGCGTTATTGTATATATACATGTAGTTTTACTTATATATTGCTATAAAAACCCCTAAAAAAGTATTTTTTTCAATGATTTTAGTTTTTACCCTTTAAGAGTAGTTTTTTTTACAAATTGAAAATATAATTTTTTTATTCTGTAGGGTAAATAGCTTTTTTAAAATTTTCTACAAAAATATATTTTAAAAAAAATTTAAAAGCTAAAAAAATTTATTTTTTTATGAAATTTTTGATATTTATTTTAAACTTAAAAACAATTTTTTTTTCAAGTTTTTTAAATATTTTTTAAAAGCTAAAAAAAGTCGAAAATTGGGCATTTTTTTGCTTTTTTAACAAAGTAAAAGCTTCAATGTTATGAGCTTTAAAAAAATGTTTTTTCATGAAATTTTAAAGGGATCAATTTTTAAACTTAAAAAAAACGTTTTTCCCAAATATTTTAAAGTATTTTTTAAAAGGGCCCAAAAAATGTCAAATTTGACTTATTCAGCCTTTTATACAACTATTTTTACAATATTATGAGCTTAAAATATGTATTTTTAAAAAAATTAAAGTATCAATTTTAATTTAAAAAAAGCGTTTTTTTTTTTAAGTGTTTTAAGTATTTTTGAAGGGCTAAAAAAATGTCGAAAATTGACATTATCCCCCTTTTTTTGAAGAGAAATTTAAAATGTGGTATTATAGTTGTTTTCGTTAGAAATTGCTATTTTATAATACTGTAAGCTTATAATTGGGGGTTTTAGATTTATATTGCGATAAAAATTGTATATTCACGTGTTTTTTTTTAGATTCTTTTTTAATTGTAAATGGGTTTTTTCATTAATAGAAGGAATTTTCCTTATGATAAAGCTTTATACCCCCAAAAAAGTGTTTTCTTTTCAAAGTTTTTTGTAAATTAAAAATAGCAGTTTTCCCCACAAATTGATGTTAAATCCTTTTTTTTGAAAAAATTTGTACCTAAAGTAAACTTCAACATTTAAACTAATAAATAAAGAGTATTAGGGGTTTTTTTATTGTGGGTTTTAAAGGGTTTGTTTCAACGTTTTTCATAGTTTCTTGTAAAAATGTAGCGTTATTGTATATAACCCCCCCCCAAATAGTTTTACTTATCAAAATTTCTTTAAACCCCCTAAAATGTAGTGTTTTCAAAGATTTAGCTATTTTTTCGGTGATATATCTATTTTCCTACAAATTGAAATATAAAAAAATTTTTTTTAGAAAAAATTTGCCCTTTAGTAGCTTTAAAATTACATTAAGGGTATTTAAAAAGAAAGTAAAAGGTTATTTATTGTGAATAAAAGGGCATTGCAAACTTTTTTTATAGTTTCCCTTTTAAACTGTAAGGGGTTATTGTATAATACAAAATTTTGTTTTATTACATATTTCTATAAACCCTAAAAAGTAAATTTTTTTTTCCCAAAGATATTTGCTATTTTTCGGTTTAATATAGCTGTTTTCCCCACAAAATTTAAGTATAAAAATCCCCTTTTTAGAAAAATTTGCCCTATAAGTAGCTCACATTACATTAAGCTAAATTTTAAAAAAAAAGAGTAAGAGGTTATTTATTGGATATAAAGGGCTATTGCAACGTTTTTTTATAGTTTTTTCTAAAAATGTGCTTATTTGTATATAAAAAATTTGTTTTAGTTTTTTATTTCTATAACCCCTAAAATGTAGTGTTTTTTAATATTTTTGCTAGTTTTTAGTTTAAATAAAAGCTGTTTTCCTAAAAATTTAAGTAAAAAATCCTCTTTTTTTGAATTTAATTTTCCCCCTATAAATACTTTTCATTACATTAAGCTATTAAATAGAAGAGGAAAAAGGTTTTTTATTGTGTTTTAAAGGTATAAATTTCTTGCACGCCCTTTTTCATAGTTTCTTGTTTAAAATGTAGGTTTATTTTATATATTTCAAGTAGTTTTAAATTATCATATTCTAAAAAACCCATAAAATTGGGAGGGGTTTTTAATGATTTTAAACTAGTTTTTTCAGGAAGAGGGGGGTTTTTTTTTTCTACAAATTTAAAAATAAATTTTTTTTATCTGTAGCATTAACTTTTTTTTAAATTTTCTACAACTATATTTTACAAAATTAATAGCTAAAATAGTATTTTTTATGAAATATAGGTACAATTTTAAACTTAAAAAAAAATGTTTTTTCAAAAAATTTTAAAGTATTTTTGAAATGCTAAAAAAATGGGCGATTTTTTTACATTATTCAGCATTTTACCCCCAAATATATTATACAAAGTTTTAGCTAAAAAAAATGGATTTTTTATGAAATTTTTGGGATCAATTTTAATCTTAAAAACAACGTTTTTTTTTAAATGTTTTAAAAGTATTTTTTAAAACCCAAAAAATGTCGGGAATTTTTACATTAATTTAGCACTTTTTTCACAACTATATTTTACAATATTATGAGCTTAAAATGTGTATTTTTCATGAAAATAATGTATCAATTTTAATCTTAGAAACAACGTTTTTTCAAGTGTTTTAATGTATTTTTGAAGGGCTAAAAAATGTCGAAAATTGACATTATTCAGCCCTTTTTTTTTATAGAGAAATTCAAAATCTGGAATTATAGTTGTTTTCGTTAGAAATTGCTATATTAAGCTACTGTAAGCTTATAATAGGAGTTTGAGACACTATATTGTGATACAATTGTATATTATACGTGTTTTTCATAGTTTCTTCTTAATTGTAGTGTTATATCATTAATAGAAGGAATTTACCTTATGATAATGCTTTATATCCACAAAATGTGTTCTTTTCAATGATTTTAGCTAGTTATTGGTGATATATACCTGTTTTCCTACAAATTGAAGTATACAATCCTTTTTTTAGAATAATTTGGACCTATAAGTAGCTTACATTACATTAAGCTAATAAACAGAAGAGTAAGAGGGTATTTATTGTGATATAACGGTATATTGCAAGCGTTTTTCATAGTTTCTTGTAAACTGTAGCGTTATTGTATATATACAAGTAGTTTTACTTATCATATTGCTATAAACCCATAAAATGTAGTGTTTTCAATGATATTAGCTATTTATCGGTGATATATAGCTGTTTTCCTACAAATTGAAGTATAAAATACTCTTTTTAGAATAATTTGCACCTATAAGTAGCTTACATTACATTAAGCTATTAAATAAAAGAGTAACAGGTTATTTATTGTGATATAACGGTATATTGCAAGCGTTTTTCATAGTTTCTTCTAAACTGTAGGGTTATTGTATATATACAAGTAGTTTTTTCTTATTATATTACTATAAACCCATAAAATGTAGTGTTTGCAATGATTTTAGCTAGTTATCAGTGATATATAGCTGTTTTCCTACAAACTGAAGTATTAAATCCTCTTTTTAGAATAATTTGCACCTATAAGTAGCTTACATTATATTAAACTATTAAATAGAAGAGTAAGAGGTTATTTTATTGTGATAAAACGGTATATTGCAAGCGTTTTTCATAGTTTCTTCTAAACTGTAGCGTTATTGTATATATACAAGTAGTTTTACTTATTATAATGCCATAAACCCATAAAATGTAGCGTTTTCAATGATTTTAGCTAGTTATCAGTGATATATAGCGTTTTCCTACAAATTGAAGAATAAAATCCTCTTTTTAGAATAATTTGCACCTATAAGTAGCTTACATTACATTAAGCTATTAAATGAAAGAGTAAGAGGTTATTTATTGTGATATAACGGTATATTGCAAGCGTTTTTCATAGTTTTAACTTCTTTGATATACAATTTACTTACATATGCTATAAATAAAGTAGTGTTCAATGATATAGTATTTTCGTGATATATAGTTTCTACAATTAGTTCGAAAATTGACTATAAGTACTATTATCACTAATAAATAAAAGTAAGAGGTTATTATTTGTATACGGTATATTGCAGCGTTTTCAATGAATTAGCTATTTATCAAGTTTTATTT
>JACEEZ010022193.1:105797-130008 GCA_016584305.1 Chionoecetes opilio
GAAGGGCTAAAAAAGTCGAAATTTGACATTATCAGCACTTTTTAACAAATAATTTGTAATATAGTGTGCTTAAAATATGTATTTTATAATGAAAATTATAATAGAAATTTTAATCATTAGAAACAACGTTTTTCATGTTTTAATGTATTTTTGAAGGGTAAATAAAGGTCGAAAATTGACATTATTCAGCCCTTTTTTTGATAGAGAAATTCAAAATGTGGTATTATAGTTGTTTTCGTTAGAAATTGCTATTTTATACTACTGTAAGCTTATAATAGGAGTTTGAGACTTTATATTGCGATACAATTGTATATTACACGTGTTTTTGATAGATTCTTGTTAATTGTAGTGTTATATCATTAATAGAAGGAATTTACCTTATGATAATGCTTTATACCCTCAAAATGTGTTCTTTTCAATGATTTTAGCTAGTTATATATAGCAGTTTTCCTACAAATTGATGTATACAATCCTTTTTTTAGAATAATTTGTACCTATAAGTAGCTTACATTACATTAAGCTAATAAATAGAAGAGTATTAGGTTATTTATTGTGATATAACGGTATATTGCAAGCGTTTTTCATAGTTTCTTGTAAACTGTAGCGTTATTGTATATATACAAGTAGTTTTACTTATCATATTGCTATAAACCCATAAAATGTAGTGTTTTCAATGATATTAGCTATTTATCGGTGATATATAGCTATTTTCCTACAAATTGAAGTATAAAATCCTCTTTTTAGAACAATTTGCACCTATTAGTAGCTTACATTACATTAAGCTATTAAATAGAAGAGTAAGAGGTTATTTATTGTGATATAACGGTATATTGCAAGCGTTTTTCATAGTTTCTTCTAAACTGTAGCGTTATTGTATATATACAAGTAGTTTTACTTATCATATTGCTATAAACCCATAAAATGTAGTGTTTTCAATGATATTAGCTATTTATCGGTGATATATAGCTGTTTTCCTACAAATTGAAGTATAAAATCCTCTTTTTAGAATAATTTGCACCTATAAGTAGCTCACATTACATTAAGCTATTAAATAAAAGAGTAAGAGGTTATTTATTGTGATATAACGGTATATTGCAAGCGTTTTTCATAGTTTCTTCTAAACTGTAGCGTTATTGTGTATATACAAGTAGTTTTAGTTATTATATTGCTATAAACCCATAAAATGTAGTGTTTTCAATGATTTTAGCTAGTTATCAGTGAAGAGTAGTTTTTTCTACAAATTGAAGTATATTTCTTTATATCTGTAGCTAAATAGCTTTTTATATTTGCTACAACTATATTTTACAAAATTAATAGCTAAAAATATGTATTTTTCATGAAATTTAGATATCAATTTTAATCTTAAAAACAATGTTTTTTCAAGTATTTTAAATATTTTTGAAAGGCTAAAAAATGTCGATATTAGACATTATTTTGCTTTTTTACACAAGTATAGTTTACAATGTTATGAGCTAAAAATATGTATTTTTCATGAAATTAAGGTATCAATTTTAATCTTAAAAACAACGTTTTTCCAAGTATTTTAATGTATTTTTGAAGGCCTAAAAAATGTCGAAATTTGACATTATTCAGCACTTTTTTCAAAACAAATTTTTCAAATATTATGATTTTAAAATATGTTTTTTTAAAGAAAATTATGTATAAATTTTTAATCTTAAAAAAACAACGTTTTTTTCAAGGGGTTTTTAATGTTTTTTTTAAAGGGGCAAAAAAAGGGTCAAAATTGACATTATTCCCCTTTTTTTGATAGAGAAATTCAAATTGGTATTATTTTGTTTTCGTTAAAAATTGCTTTTTTATACTATTTAAAAGCTTATAATAGAGTTTGGACTTTATATTGCGATACAATTTATTTTACCTTTTTTTGATAGATTCTTGTTAATTGTAGTTTTTTATATCATTATAGAAGGAATTTCCTTATGATAAAGCTTTATACCCCAAAAATGTGTTCTTTTCAATATTTTAGCTAGTTATCGGTGTTATAGCGTTTTTTTCCCACAAAATTTATGTATACAATCCTTTTTTTTGAATAATTTTTGGTTTTCTATAATAGCTTCATTACTTTAAAATAATAAAAAGAAAGTTTAGGTTATTTATTGTGATATAACGGTATATTGGGAAGGTTTTTTCATAGTTTCTTGTAAACTGTAAACGTTTTTGTATATATACAAGTAGTTTTACTTATCATTTGCTATAAACCCATAAAGTAGTTTTTTTCAAAGTATTAGCTATTTATCGGTGTATTAGCTATTTTTTCCCCACAATTGAAGTATAAAATCCTCTTTTTTAAAAAATTTTTCACCCATTAGTACTTTCTTACTTAAACTTTAATAAAGAGTAAGAGGTTATTTATTGTGATATAACGGTATATTGCAAGCGTTTTTCATAGTTTCTTCTAAACTGTAGCGTTATTGTGTATATACAAGTAGTTTTAGTTATTATATTGCTATAAACCCATAAAATGTAGTGTTTTCAATGATTTTAGCTAGTTTTCAGTGATATATAGCTGTTTTCCTACAAATTGAAGTATAAAATCCTCTTTTTAGAATAATTTGCACCTATAAGTAGCTTACATTACATTAAGCTATTAAATAGAAGAGTAAGAGGTTATTTATTGTGATTTAACGGTATATTGCTTGCAAGCGTTTTTCATAGTTTCTTGTAAACTGTAGCGTTATTGTATATATACAAGTAGTTTTACTTATCATATTGCTATAAACCCATAAAATGTAGTGTTTTCAATGATTTTAGCTAGTTATCAGTGAAGAGTGGTTTTTTTCTACAAATTGAAGTATATTTCTTTATATCTGTAGCTATATAGCTTTTTATATTTGCTACAACTATATTTTACAAAATTAATAGCTAAAAATATGTATTTTTCATGAAATATAGATATCAATTTTAATCTTAAAAACAATGTTTTTTCAAGAATTTTAATGTATTTTTGAAATGCTAAATAATGTCGATATTTTACATTATTCAGCACTTTTACACAACTATATTTTACAATGTTATGAGCTAAAAATATGGATTTTTCATGAAATTTAGGTATCAATTTTAATCTTAAAAACAACGTTTTTTCAAGTGTTTTAATGTATTTTTGAAAGCCTAAAAAATGTCGAAATTTGACATTATTCAGCACTTTTACACAACTATATTTTACAATATTATGAGCTTAAAATGTGTATTTTTCATGAAAATAATGTATCAATTTTAATCTTAGAAACAAAGTTTTTTCAAGTGTTTTAATGTATTTTTGAAGGGCTAAAAAATGTCGAAAATTGACATTATTCAGCCCTTTTTTTTTATAGAGAAATTCAAAATCTGGAATTATAGTTGTTTTCGTTAGAAATTGCTATATTAAGCTACTGTAAGCTTATAATAGGAGTTTGAGACACTATATTGTGATACAATTGTATATTATACGTGTTTTTCATAGTTTCTTCATAATTGTAGTGTTATATCATTAATAGAAGGAATTTACCTTATGATAATGCTTTATATCCACAAAATGTGTTCTTTTCAATGATTTTAGCTAGTTATTGGTGATATATACCTGTTTTCCTACAAATTGAAGTATACAATCCTTTTTTTAGAATAATTTGGACCTATAAGTAGCTTACATTACATTAAGCTAATAAACAGAAGAGTAAGAGGGTATTTATTGTGATATAACGGTATATTGCAAGCGTTTTTCATAGTTTCTTGTAAACTGTAGCGTTATTGTATATATACAAGTAGTTTTACTTATTATATTGCTATAAACCCATAAAATGTAGTGTTTTCAATGATATTAGCTATTTATCGGTGATATATAGCTGTTTTCCTACAAATTGAAGTATAAAATACTCTTTTTAGAATAATTTGCACCTATAAGTAGCTTACATTACATTAAGCTATTAAATAAAAGAGTAACAGGTTATTTATTGTGATATAACGGTATATTGCAAGCGTTTTTCATAGTTTCTTCTAAACTGTAGGTTATTGTATATATACAAGTAGTTTTACTTATTATATTGCTATAAACCCATAAAATGTAGTGTTTGCAATGATTTTAGCTAGTTATCAGTGATATATAGCTGTTTTCCTACAAATTGAAGTATTAAATCCTCTTTTTAGAATAATTTGCACCTATAAGTAGCTTACATTATATTAAGCTATTAAATAGAAGAGTAAGAGGTTATTTATTGTGATATAACGGTATATTGCAAGCGTTTTTCATAGTTTCTTCTAAACTGTAGCGTTATTGTATATATACAAGTAGTTTTACTTATTATAATGCCATAAACCCATAAAATGTAGCGTTTTCAATGATTTTAGCTAGTTATCAGTGATATATAGCTGTTTTCCTACAAATTGAAGAATAAAATCCTCTTTTTAGAATAATTTGCACCTATAAGTAGCTTACATTACATTAAGCTATTAAATAGAAGAGTAAGAGGTTATTTATTGTGATATAACGGTATATTGCAAGCGTTTTTCATAGTTTCTTGTAAACTGTAGCGTTATTGTATATATACAAGTAGTTTTACTTATCATATTGCTATAAACCCATAAAAAGTAGTGTTTTCAATGATATTAGCTATTTATCGGTGATATATAGCTGTTTTCCTACAAATTGAAGTATACAATCCTTTTTTTTAGAATAATTTGCACCTATAAGTAGCTTACATTACATCAAGCTAATAAATAGAAGAGTAAGAGGTTATTTATTGTGATATAACGGTATATTGCAAGCGTTTTTCATAGTTTCTTGTTAAACTGTAGCGTTATTGTATATATACAAGTAGTTTTACTTATCATATTGCTATAAACCCATAAAATGTAGTGTTTTCAATGATATTAGCTATTTATCGGTGATATATAGCTGTTTTCCTACAAATTGAAGTATAAAATCCTCTTTTTAGAATAATTTGCACCTATAAGTAGCTTACATTACATTAAGCTATTAAATAGAAGAGTAAGAGGTTATTTATTGTGATATAACGGTATATTGCAAGCGTTTTTCATAGTTTCTTGTAAACTGTAGCGTTATTGTATATATACAAGTAGTTTTACTTATCATATTGCTATAAACCCATAAAATGTAGTGTTTTCAATGATTTTAGCTAGTTATCAGTGATATAAAGCTGTTTTCCTACAAATTGAAGTAAAAAATCCTTTTTTTAGAATAATTTGCACCTATATGTAGCTACATTACATAAGCTATTAAATAGAAGAGTAAGAGGTTATTTATTGTGATATAACGGTATATTGCAAGCGTTTTTCATAGTTTCTTGTAAACTGTAGCGTTATTGATATATAAAATAGTTTACTTATCATATTGCTATAAACCCATAAATGTAGTGTTTTCAATGATTTTAGCTAGTTATCAGTGAAATAGTATTTTCTACAAATTGAAGTATATTCTTTTATATTTGTAAGCTAAATAGCTTACTTAATAGCTTTACTACAAATATTTTACAATATTATAGCTAAAAATATGTATTTTTAATGAAATTTAGATATCAATTTTAATCTTAAAAACAATGTTTTTTCAAGTATTTTAATGTTTTTTTTGAAAGGCTAAAAATGTCGATATTAGACATTATTTTTGCTTTTTTACACAAGTATAGTTTACAATGTTATGAGCTAAAAAATATTATTTTTCATGAATTAAAGGTATAAATTTTTAATCTTAAAAACAACGTTTTCCAAAGTATTTTAATGTATTTTTGAAGGCCTAAAAAATGTCGAAATTTGACATTATTCAGCACTTTTACACAACTATATTTTACAATATTATGAGCTTAAAATATGTATTTTTAAGAAAATTATGTATCAATTTTAATCTTAGAAACAACGTTTTTTCAAGTTGTTTAATGGTTTTTTGAAGGGCTAAAAAAGGTCGAAAATTGACATTATTTTAGCCCTTTTTTTGATAGAGAAATTCAAAAAGTGGTATTATAGTTTTTTTTCGTTAGAATTGCTATTTTTATACTACTGTAAGCTTATAATAGGAGTTTGAGACTTTATATTGCGATACAATTGTATATTACACGTGTTTTTTGATAGATTCTTGTTAAATTTTAGTGTTATATCATTAATAGAAAGGAAATTTTCCTTATGATATGCTTTATACCCTCAAAATGTGTTCTTTTCAAAGATTTTAGATAGTTATATATAGCAGTTTTTCCTACAAATTGATGTATACATCCTTTTTTTAGAATAATTTGTACCTATAAGTAGCTTACATTACATTAGCTAATAAATAGAAGAGTATTAGGTTATTTATTGTGATATAACGGGATAAATTTCAAGCGTTTTTCATAGTTTTTCTTGTAAACTGTAGCGTTATTGTATATATACAAGGGAGTTTTACTTATCATATTGCTATAAACCCATAAAAAGTAGTTGGGTTTTCAATGATATTACTATTTTCGGTTTATATATAGCTATTTTCCTACAAATTGAAGTATAAAATCCTCTTTTTAGAACAATTTGCACCTATTAGTAGCTTACATTACATTAAGCTATTAAATAGAAGAGTAAGAGGTTATTTATTGTGATATAACGGTATATTGCAAGCGTTTTTCATAGTTTCTTCTAAACTGTAGCGTTATTGTATATATACAAGTAGTTTTACTTATCATATTGCTATAAACCCATAAAATGTAGTGTTTTCAATGATATTAGCTATTTATCGGTGATATATAGCTGTTTTCCTACAAATTGAAGTATAAAATCCTCTTTTTAGAATAATTTGCACCTATAAGTAGCTCACATTACATTAAGCTATTAAATAAAAGAGTAAGAGGTTATTTATTGTGATATAACGGTATATTGCAAGCGTTTTTCATAGTTTCTTCTAAACTGTAGCGTTATTGTGTATATACAAGTAGTTTTAGTTATTATATTGCTATAAACCCATAAAATGTAGTGTTTTCAATGATTTTAGCTAGTTTTCAGTGATATATAGCTGTTTTCCTACAAATTGAAGTATAAAATCCTCTTTTTAGAATAATTTGCACCTATAAGTAGCTTACATTACATTAAGCTATTAAATAGAAGAGTAAGAGGTTATTTATTGTGATTTAACGGTATATTGCTTGCAAGCGTTTATCATAGTTTCTTGTAAACTGTAGCGTTATTGTATATATACAAGTAGTTTTACTTATCATATTGCTATAAACCCATAAAATGTAGTGTTTTCAATGATTTTAGCTAGTTATCAGTGAAGAGTGGTTTTTTTCTACAAATTGAAGTATATTTCTTTATATCTGTAGCTATATAGCTTTTTATATTTGCTACAACTATATTTTACAAAATTAATAGCTAAAAATATGTATTTTTCATGAAATATAGATATCAATTTTAATCTTAAAAACAATGTTTTTTCAAGAATTTTAATGTATTTTTGAAATGCTAAATAATGTCGATATTTTACATTATTCAGCACTTTTACACAACTATATTTTACAATGTTATGAGCTAAAAATATGGATTTTTCATGAAATTTAGGTATCAATTTTAATCTTAAAAACAACGTTTTTTCAAGTGTTTTAATGTATTTTTGAAAGCCTAAAAAATGTCGAAATTTGACATTATTCAGCACTTTTACACAACTATATTTTACAATATATTGAGCTTAAATGTGTATTTTTTCATGAACATAATGTATCAATTTTTATCCGTCAGAACCAAAGTTTTTCAAGTGTTTTAATGTATTTTTGAAAGGGCCTAAGAAATGGTCGAAAATTGACATTGATTCAGCCCTTTTTTTTATGTTTTTATAGAGAAATTCAAAATCTGGAATTAATAGTTGTTTTCGTTAGAAATTGCTATATTAGCTACTGTAACTTATAATAATAGGGAGTTTGAGACACTATATTTTGATACAATTGTATGATTATACGTGTTTTTTTCACAGTTTCTTCATAATTGTAGTGTTATATCATTAATAGAATAATTTACTTCTGCTAATCTTATATCCACAAAATGTGTTCTTTTCAATATCTTTAGCTAGTTTTGTGGATATATACCTGTTTTCCTACAAATTGAAGTTACAATCCTTTTTAGAATAATTGGGACCTATAAGTAGCTCACATTACATTAAGCCTATTAAATAAAAAGAGTAAGGAGGTTATTATTGTGATATAACGGTATTATTGCAAGCGTTTTTCATAGTTTCTTCTAAACTGTAGCGTTTTGTTTTATATACAACAGTAGTTTTAGTTATTATATTTGCTATAAACCCAGAAATGTTAGTTTTTTCAATGATTTTAGCTATTTATCATTCAGTGGGATATATAGTTGTTTTTCCTACAAATTGAAGTATAAAATCCTCTTTTTGAATAATTTGCACCTATAAGTAGCTTACATTACATTAAGCTATTAATAGAAGAGTAAGAGGTTATTTATTGTGATATAACGGTATATTGGCAAGCGTTTTCCATAGTTTCTGTAAACCTGTAGCGTTTATTGTATATATACAGTAGTTAGTTTTATTTATCATATGTGCTATAGAACCCATAAAAATGTAGTGTTTTTCAATGATATTAAGCTATTCTATCGGTGTATATAGCGGTGTTTCCCTACAAATTGAAGTATAAAATACTCTTTTTAGAATAATTTGCACCTAACGTAGCTTACATTACATTAAGCTATTAATAATAGAGTAACAGTTTATTTATTGGGATATAACTGTAGATTGCAAGCTTTTTTCATATTTTCTTCTAAAAATGTAGCGTTATTGTATATATACAAGTAGTTTTACTTATTATAATGCCATAAACCCATAAAATGTAGCGTTTTCAATGATTTTAGCTAGTTATCAGTGATATATAGCTGTTTTCCTACCAATTGAAGAATAAAAACCTCTTTTTAGAATAATTTGCACCTATAAGTAGCTTACATTACATTAAGCTATTAAATAGAAGAGTAAGAGGTTATTTATTGTGATATAACGGTATATTGCAAGCGTTTTTCATAGTTTCTTGTAAACTGTAGCGTTATTGTATATATACAAGTAGTTTTACTTATCATATTGCTATAAACCCATAAAAAGTAGTGTTTTCAATGATATTAGCTATTTATCGGTGATATATAGCTGTTTTCCTACAAATTGAAGTATACAATCCTTTTTTTTAGAATAATTTGCACCTATAAGTAGCTTACATTACATCAAGCTAATAAATAGAAGAGTAAGAGGTTATTTATTGTGATATAACGGTATATTGCAAGCGTTTTTCATAGTTTCTTGTAAACTGTAGCGTTATTGTATATATACAAGTAGTTTTACTTATTATATTGCTATAAACCCATAAAATGTAGTGTTTTCAATGATTTTAGCTAGTTATCAGTGATATATAGCTGTTTTCCTACAAATTGAAGAATAAAATCCTCTTTTTAGAATAATTTGCACCTATATGTAGCTTACATTACATTAAGCTATTAAATAGAAGAGTAAGAGGTTATTTATTGTGATATAACGGTATATTGCAAGCGTTTTTCATAGTTTCTTGTAAACTGTAGCGTTATTGTATATATACAAGTAGTTTTACTTATCATATTGCTATAAACCCATAAAATAAAGTGTTTTCAATGATTTTAGCTAGTTATCAGTGAAGAGTAGTTTTTTCTACAAATTGAAGTATATTTCTTTATATCTGTAGCTAAATAGCTTTTTATATTTGCTACAACTATATTTTACAAAATTAATAGCTAAAAATATGTATTTTTCATGAAATTTAGATATCAATTTTAATCTTAAAAACAATGTTTTTTCAAGTATTTTAATGTATTTTTGAAAGGCTAAAAAATGTCGATATTAGACATTATTTTTTTTTACACAAGTATAGTTTACAATGTTATGAGCTAAAAATATGTATTTTTTCCATAAAATTTAAAGGTACCCTTTTTAAAATCTTAAAAAAAACTTTTTTCCAAAGGGTTTTTTAATGTTTTTTTGAAGGCCAAAAAAAAATTTGGGAAATTTTGACATTATTCAGCATTTTTTACAAAAACAAATTTTTTTAAAAATATTATGAGTTTAAAAAATATGTATTTTTAAAAAAATTTATGATAAATTTTTTAATTTTAAAGAAACAAGTTTTTTCAAGTGTTTAATGTTTTTTTGAAGGGCTAAAAAAGGTCAAAAATTTGACATTATTCACCCCTTTTTTTTAAATAGAGAAATTAAAAATGGGGTATTATAGTTTTTTTTCGTTGGGAAATTGCTTTTTTTTATACTACTGAAAAAGCTTAAAATTTGGATTTTGAGACTTTAAAATTTGGGGATACAATTGTATATTACAAAGTGTTTTTGATTTGATTTTGTTAATTTTTAGTGTTTTTATCATTAAAAGAAGGAATTTACCTTTAAAAGTTTAAAGCTTTATACCCTCAAAATGTGTTCTTTTCAATGTTTTAGCTTGGGTTTTATATAGCAGTTTTCCTACAAAATTGATGTATACAATCCTTTTTTTTTTGAAAATTTTTTACCTAAAGTAGCTTACATTTCATTAAGCTAATAAAAAAGGGAAAAGGGATTTTGGTTTTTTATTGTGATATAACGGTATATTTTCAAGCGTTTTTTTAGTTTTTTTTGGAAAAATGTAGCGTTTTGTATATATACAAGTAGTTTACTTAAAAATTTTTTTATAAAATTGGTTAAACCCTAAAATGTAAATGGGTTTTTAATGATATTTGCCCATTTACCCGGGGATATATGCTATTTTTCCCACCCAAAAAAAGTATAAAAAACCCCTTTTTTTGAACAATTTGCAACCATTGTAGCTTACATTACCTTAAACTATTAAATAGAAAGTAAGAGGGTTTTTTATTGTGTATAACGGTATATTTCAAAAAATTTTTCAAGTTTCTTCTAAACTGTAGGGGTTTTTTGTAAAATAAAACAAGTAGTTTTATTATTATATTGCCCATAAACCCCTAAAAATTTGTGTTTTTAAAGATTTTAAACTAATTTTTTCGGGGAAAAAATAGCTGGTTTTTTCCCACAAATTGGGAAATATAAAATCCTCTTTTTTAATAAATTTCACCCATAAGTAATTACATTACATTAAACTATTAAATAAAAGAGGGAAGAGGTTTTTTTATTGGGGATATAACGGTATATTGCAAGCGTTTTTCATAGTTTCTTCTAAACTGTAGCGTTATTGTGTATATACAAGTAGTTTTAGTTATTATATTGCTATAAACCCATAAAATGTAGTGTTTTCAATGATTTTAGCTAGTTATCAGTGAAGAGTAGTTTTTTCTACAAATTGAAGTATATTTCTTTATATCTGTAGCTAAATAGCTTTTTATATTTGCTACAACTATATTTTACAAAATTAATAGCTAAAAATATGTATTTTTCATGAAATTTAGATATCAATTTTAATCTTAAAAACAATGTTTTTTCAAGTATTTTAAATATTTTTGAAAGGCTAAAAAATGTCGATATTAGACATTATTTTGCTTTTTTACACAAGTATAGTTTACAATGTTATGAGCTAAAAATATGTATTTTTCATGAAATTAAGGTATCAATTTTAATCTTAAAAACAACGTTTTTCCAAGTATTTTAATGTATTTTTGAAGGCCTAAAAAATGTCGAAATTTGACATTATTCAGCACTTTTACACAACTATATTTTACAATATTATGAGCTTAAAATATGTATTTTTAAGAAAATTATGTATCAATTTTAATCTTAGAAACAACGTTTTTTCAAGTGTTTTAATGTATTTTTGAAGGGCTAAAAAAGGTCGAAAATTGACATTATTCAGCCCTTTTTTTGATAGAGAAATTCAAAATGTGGTATTATAGTTGTTTTCGTTAGAAATTGCTATTTTATACTACTGTAAGCTTATAATAGGAGTTTGAGACTTTATATTGCGATACAATTGTATATTACACGTGTTTTTGATAGATTCTTGTTAATTGTAGTGTTATATCATTAATAGAAGGAATTTACCTTATGATAATGCTTTATACCCTCAAAATGTGTTCTTTTCAATGATTTTAGCTAGTTATCGGTGATATATAGCAGTTTTCCTACAAATTGATGTATACAATCCTTTTTTTAGAATAATTTGTACCTATAAGTAGCTTACATTACATTAAGCTAATAAATAGAAGAGTATTAGGTTATTTATTGTGATATAACGGTATATTGCAAGTGTTTTTCATAGTTTCTTGTAAACTGTAGCGTTATTGTATATATACAAGTAGTTTTACTTATCATATTGCTATAAACCCATAAAATGTAGTGTTTTCAATGATATTAGCTATTTATCGGTGATATATAGCTATTTTCCTACAAATTGAAGTATAAAATCCTCTTTTTAGAACAATTTGCACCTATTAGTAGCTTACATTACATTAAGCTATTAAATAGAAGAGTAAGAGGTTATTTATTGTGATATAACGGTATATTGCAAGCGTTTTTCATAGTTTCTTCTAAACTGTAGCGTTATTGTATATATTACAGTAGTTTTACTTATCATATGCTATAAAACCATAAAATGTAGTATTTTCAATGATATTAGCTATTTATCTGATATATAGCGTTTTCCTACAAATTGACGTCTAAAACCTATTTTTAGAAAATTTGCACCTATAAGTAGCTCAATTACATTAAGCTATTAAATAAAAGAGGTAAGATGTTATTTATTGTGATAAACGGTATATTGGCAAGCGTTTTCATCAGTTTTCTTCTAAAACTGTAGCGTTAGTGTGTATTATACAAGTAGTTTAGGATTATATTGGCTCTAAAACCATAAAATGTACGTGTTTTCAAGGATTTTAGCTAGTTTCCGTTGATATATAGTGTGTCTACAAATTGAAGTATAAAAATCCTCTTTTTAGAATTAATTTGCACATATAAGTAGCTTACAACATTAAGCTATTAAATAGAAGAGTAAGAGGTTATTTATTGCGATTTAACGGTATATTGCTGCAAGCGTTTATCATAGTTCTTGGTAAAATGTAGCGTTTATGTAATATACAAGTTCAGTTTTACTTATAATATGCTATAAAACCATAAAATGTAGTGTTTTCAATGATTTTAGCTAGTTATCAGTGAAAAGAGTGGTTTTTTCTACCAAATTGAAGTATATTTCTTCATATCTGTAGCTATATAGCTTTTTATATATGCTAACAACTATATTTTATCAAAATTAATAGCTAAAAATATGTATGTTTCATTGAAATATAGATATCAAATTTATCTTAAAAAACAAGTTTTTTCAAGAATTTTAATGTATTTTGGAAATGCTAAATTAAAGTCGATATTTTACATTATCAGCACTTTTACACAAACCTATATTTTCACCAAATGTTATGAGGCTAAAAAAATATGGATTTTCATGAAATTTAGGCTATCAATTAATTCTTAAAAACAAACGTTTTTTCAAGTGTTGTAATGTATTTTTGAAAGCCTAAAAAAATGTCGAAATTTGACATTATTCAGACTTTTACACAACTATATTACAATCTTATTGAGTTAAAATGTTTATTTTTTCAATGAAAATAATGTATCAATTTTATTCTTAGAAACAAAAAAGCAGTTTTTCAAGTGTTTTAAATGTATTTTGAAAGGGCTAAGACAGGTCGAAAATTGACATTATTCAGCCCTTTTTTTTTATTTGAGAAATCAAAATCTGGAATTATAGTTGTGTCGTTAGAAATTGCTATATTAAGTACTGTAAGCTATAATAGGAGTTTGAGACACTATATTTGATACAATTGTATATGATAGTGTTTTTCAAAGTTTCTTCATAATGTAGTGTTATACATTAATGAAGGAATTTACCTGATGTAATGCTTTTATATCAAAAAATGTGTTCTTCAAGGATTTAGCTAGTTATTGGTGAATATACTGTTTTCTACAAATTGAAGTATACAAATCCCTTTTTTTAGAATAATTTGGACATATAAGTAGTCACAATTAACATTAAGCTATTAAAATAAAAGAGGTGGTAAGAGGTTATTTATTGTTGATTATAACGGTACTATGCAAGCGTTTTTCATAGTTTCTTCTAAAACTGTAGCCGTTATGTGTGAATACAAGTAGTTTTAGTTTATTTATTGTATTAAACCCATAAAATGTAGTGTTTTCAAGGGGAATTTTTTTTTTTTTGAGCTATTTTCAGTGATATATAGTTCGTTCCTACAAATTGAAGTAAAAATCCTCTTTTTAGAAATAATTGCACCTCTAAGTAGCTACATTACATTAAGCCTATTAACTAGGAAGGGTAAGAGGTTATTATTGTGATATAACGGATATGCAAGCGTTTTCCATAGTTTCTGTAAAAATTTAGCGTTATTGTAAGATACCAAGTAGTTTTATTTATCAATATGCTATAACCCAAAATGTAGTGTTTTCAATGATATTAGCTATTTATCGGTGATATATAGCTGTTTTCCTACAAATTGAAGTATAAAATACTCTTTTAGAATAATTGGCCCACCCATAAGTAGCTTACATTACATTAAGTATTAAATAAAAAGAGAAACAGGTTATATGGGATTAACGGTATATTGCAAGCGTGTTTCATAGTTCTTCTAAACTGTAGCGTTTATTGAAATATACAAGTAGTTTTACTTAGTATAATGCCATAAACCCATTAAATGTAGCGTTTTCAATGATTTTAGCTAGTATCAGGAATATAGCTGTTTTACTACCAATGAAGAATAAAAACCTCTTTTTTAGACATAATTTGCACCTATAAGTAGCTTAAAAAAAAACCAAATTTTTAACATTAAGCTATTAAATAGAAGAAAGAGGTTATTTATTGTGATATAACGGTATATTGCAAGCGTTTTTCATAGTTTCTTGTAATACTGTAGCTATTGATATATACAAGTAGTTTATTTATCATATTGCTATAAAACCCATAAAATGTTACAGTGTTTTCAATGATATTAGCTATGTATCGTGATATAAGCTGTTTTCCTACCAAATTGAAGTATAAAATACTCTTTTAGAATAATTTGCACCTATAAGTAGCGTACATTACATTAAGCTATTAAATAAAGAGTAACAGTTTATTATGGGATATAACGGTATATTGCAAGCGTTTTTCATAGTTTCTTCTAAAATGTATGGTAATTGTATATATACACGTGTTTTAATTATTAAATGCATAAAACCCATAAAATGTAGCGTTTTTCAATGATTTAGATAGTTATCAGTGAGATATAGGGTTTTCCTACCAATGAAGAATAAAAACCTCTTTTAGATAATTTGCACCTATAATAGCTTACATTACATAAGCTTATTAAATGAAGGGTAAGAGGTTATTTATTGTGATATAACGGTATATTGCAAGCGTTTTCATAGTTTCTTTTAAACTGTAGCGTTATGTATATATACAAGTAGTTTTTACTTATCAATGCGATATAAACCCATAAAAGTAGTGTTTTCAATGATATTAGCTATTTATCGGTGATTATATTAGCTGTTTACTACAATTGAAGTATACAATCCTTTTTTTTTAGAATAAATTTGCACCTATATAAGTAGCTGACATTAAATCAAGCTAATAAATAGAAGAGTAAGAGGTTATTTATTGTGATATAACGGTATATTGCAAGCGTTTTTCATAGTGTCTTGTAAAACTGTAGCGGTTTACTGTATATTATACAAGTAGTTTTACTTATTATATTGCTATAAACCATAAAATGTAGGTTTTCAATGTTTTAGCTAGTTATCGTGATATATAGCTGGTTTTCCTACAAATTGAAGCAAAAATCCTCTTTTTAGAATAATTTGCACATATATGTAGCTTACATTACATTAAGGCTATTAAATGAAGAGTAAGAGGTTATTTATTGTGATTATAACGGTATATTGCAAGCGTTTTTAATAGTTTGTTTAAAACTGTAGCTATTGTATATTAGACAAGTAGTTTTACTTATTCATATTGCTTAAAAACCATAAAATAAAGTGTTATCAATGATTTTAGCTAGTATCAGTGAAGAGTAGTTTTTTCTACAAATGAAGTATTATTTTCTTATATCTGTAGCTAAATAGCTTTTATATTTGCTACAAAGTATATTTTACAAATTAATAGCTAAAACTATGTATTGTTTCATGAAATTTTAGATATCAATTTTAATCTTAAAAACAAGTTTTTTCAAGTATTTAATGTATTTTTGAAAGGCTAAAAAACGTCGATATAGGACATTATTTGCTTTTTTACACAAGTTTATAGTTTACAATGTTATGAGCTAAAAATATGTATTTTTCATGAAATTAAGGTATCCATTTTAATTTAAAAACAACGTTTTTTCCAAGTAGTTTAAGTATTTCTGAAAGGCCTAAAAAGTCGAAATTTGACATTATTTCAGCCACCTTGTACACCAAATCTATTTTGCAATATTATGAGCTTAAAATATGTATTTTTAAATGAAAATTAGTATCAATTTTAATCTTAGAAACAACGTTTTTTTCAAGTGTTTTAATGCATTTTTGAAGGGCTAAAAAAGGTTCGAAAATTGACATTATTCAGCCCTTTTTTTGATAGAGAAAGTCAAAATGTGTTTATTATAGTTGTTTTCGTAGAAAATTGCTATTTGATATACTGTAAGTAAGCTGTATAATAGAGTTGGACGACTTTATTATTGCGATACAATTGTATATTTAACACTGTTTTTGATAGATTCTTGTTAATTGTCAGTGTATAACATTAATAGAAGGAATTTACCTCGATGATTAATGCTGTTATACCCTAACATGTGTTCTTTTCAATAAATTTAGCTAGTTATCGGTGATATATTAGCAGTTTCCTACAAATTGATGTATACAAATCCTTTTTTAGAATAATTCGTACCTATAAGTAGCTTACTTCCATTAAGATAATATAATAGAAGAGTATAGGTTATTATTGTGATATAACGGTATATTGCAAGCGTTTTTTGATAGTTTCTTCGTAACTGTAGCGTTCTGTATAATATACAAGAGTTTACGTTCATATTTGCTAATAAACCCATAAAATTGTAGTGTTTTCATGATATAGCTATTTATCGGTGATATTATAGCTATTGTCCACAAATTGAAGTATAAAATCCTCTTTTTAGAACAATTGCCACCTATTAGTAGCTTACATTACATTAAGCTATTAAATAGAAGAGTAAGAGGTATTTTATTGTGATTAAAACGGTATATTGCAAGCATTTTTCATAGTTTCTTCTAAACGGTAGCGTTAGTGTATATATACAATTAGCGTCTGTACTTATTATATTGCTATAAACCCATAAATGTAGGTTTTCAATGATTATCTAATTATCAGTGATATCTAGCGGTTTTCCTACACATGAAGTATATAATCCTCTTTTTCGCATTAATTTGCACCTATAAGTAGCTACATACATTAAGCTATTTAAATAGAAGAGAAGGGATTATTGTGATATAACGGTATATTGCAAGCGTTTCATAGTTTTCTTGTAAACTGTAGCGTTATTGTATATTATACACAAGTAGTTTTACTTATCATATTGCTATAAACCCATAAAATGTAGTGTTTTTTCAATGATTTTAGCTAGTATCAGTGAAGAGTGGTTTTTTCTACAAATGAAGTATATTTCTTTATATCGTAGCTAAAAAGCCTTTATATTTGCTACAACTATATTTTACAAAATTAATAGCTAAAAATATGTATTTTCAGAAAATCAGATATGAATTTTATCTTAAAAGGCAATGATTTTTCAAGTATTTTAATGTATTTTTGAAAGGCTAACCTAAAAAATGTCGAAATTAGGACTTGATCCAGCACTTTTACACAACTATATTGTTACAATGTTATGAGCCCTAAAAAATATGTATTTTTTCATGAATTAGTAGCAATTTTAATCTTAAAAAACAAGTTTTTCCAAGTATTTTAATGTATTTTGAAAAGCCTTAAAAATGTCGAAATTAGAACATTATTCAGCACTTTTACACAACTATATTTACAACATTATGCGCTTAAAATGTGGTATTTTTCATGAAAAACAATGTATCAATTTTTTAAACTTAGAAACAAACGTTATTCAAGTGTTAATGATTTTTGAAAGGGCGAAAAATGTCGAAAAAAAATTGACATTATTCAGCCCTTTTTGATAGAGGAAATTCAAATGTCGGTCATTATAGTTGTTTTCGTTAGAAATTGCTATTTATACTACTGTAAGCTTATAATAGGAGTTTGAGACTTATATTGCTATACAAATGTATATACAAGTGTTTTTGATAGATTCTTGTTAATTGTAGTGTTATATCATTAATAGAAGGAATTACTTAGGTAATGTTTATACCCTCAAAAACGTGTTTCTTTCAATGATTTTAGCTAGTTATCGGTCGAATATAGCAGTTTTCCTACAAATTGATGTATACAATCCTTTTTTTTAGAATAATTTGTACTATAAGTAGCTTACATTACATTAAGATAAGAAATCGAAGAGTTATTAGGTTATTTATTGTGATATAACGGTATATTGTCAAGAGTTTGTTCATAGTTTCTTGTAAAACGGTAGCGTTATGTATATATACAAGTAGTTTTACTTATCATATTTGCTATAAACCCTAAAAATGTAGTGTTTTCAATGAATTTAGCTATTTATCGGTGATATATAGCTATTTCCTACAAATTGAAGTATAAAATGCTCTTTAGAAACAATTGCACCATTAGTAGCTTACATACATTAAGACTATTAAATAGAAGAGTAAAGAGGTTATTTATTGTGATATAAACGGTATATTGCAAGCATTTTTTCATAGTTTCTTCTAAACTGTAGCGTTATGTATATATACAGTAGTTGTCTTATTATATTGCTATAAACCATAAAATGTAGTGTTTTTCAATGATTTTAGCTAATTATCAGTGATATATAGCTGTTGCCTACAAATTGAAGTATATAATCCTCTTTTCGAAAAATTTGACCTATAAGTAGCTTCCATTACATAAGTATTAAATAGAAGAGTAAATAAGAGGTTATTATTGTATATAACTGGTTATATGCAAGCGTTTTCATTAGTTGCTGTAAACTGTAGCGGTTATTGTATATATACAAGTAGTTTTACTTTATCATATGCTATAAACCCAAAAATGTATTCGTTTCCAATGATTTTAGCTGTTATCAGTGAAGAGTGGTTTTTTTTTTCTACAAATTGAAAGTATATTCTTTATATCGTAGTAAAAGCCCTTTTATATTGCTACAACTATATTTTACAAAATAAGAGGCTAAAAAATATGTATTTTTTTCATGAAAATTAGATATGAATTTTTATCTTAGAAACAAAACGTTTATTCAAGTATTTTAAGATTTTTGAACAGGCTAAAAAATGTCGAATTAGACTTTATCAGCACTTTTACACAAACTAATTTTACAAGTTATGAGCTAAAAATATGATTTTCATGAAATTTATGTATCAATTTTAATCTTTAAAAACAACGTTTGTCAAGTATTTAATGGATTTTTGAAAGCCTAAAAAAGGTCGAAATTATGACAGTATTCCAGCACTTTACACAACTATATTTTACATATTATGAGCTTAAATGTTGATATTTCTTCATGAAAACAAGTATCAATTTTAAACTAGGAAACAACGTTATTCAAGTATTTAACGTATTTGGGAAGGGCTAAAAAATGGTCGAAAATTGACATTATTCAGCCCTTTTTTTTATAGAGAAATTCAAAATGTGGTATATAGTTGTGTTTCGTTAGAATTGCTATCTTAAACTACTGTAAGCTTATAATAGGAGTTTGAGACACTATCTTGTGATACAATTGTATATTATACGTGTTTTTCATAGTTCTTTCTTATTGAGGTTATTATCATTAATAGAAGGAATTACCTAATGATAATGCTTTATATAAACAAAAGTTAGTTCTTGCACATGATTTAGCTAGTATTGGGAATTATAGCTGTTTTCCTACAAAATGAAGTTATACAATCCTTTTTTTAGAATAATTTGGAACTATAAGTAGCTTAAATTAAAATTAAGCTCAATAAACGAAGAGTAAGAGGGTATTTATTGTGATATAACGGTATATTGCAAGCGTTTTCATCGTTTTTGTAAAGAGTAGCGTATTGTAATTATACAACGTAGTTTTACTTATCAATTGCATTATAAACCAATAAAAGTAGTGTTTTCAAGATATTAGCATTTATCGGTGTATATAGGTATTTTCCTACAAACTGAAGATTAAAATCCTCTGTTTAGACAATTTGCACCAATTTAGTAGCTTACATTCCATTAAGATAATAAATAGAAGAGTAAGAGGTTATTATGGTGATATAAACGGTATATTGCAAGCGTTTTTCTAGTTATTGTAACTGTTTCTAGCGGTGATTGTTATTATATACAAGTAGTTTTACTTAATCATAGTGCTATAAACCCATAAAATGTATATTTTCAATGATATAGCTATTTATCGTTGATCTATAGCTGTTTCCTACAAATTGAAGTATAAAATCTCTTTTTAGAATAATTTGCACCTAAAGTAGCTCACATTACATTAACGCTATTAAATGATAAAAGAGTAAGAGGTTATTATTGGATATAACGGTATATTGAAGAGTTTTCATAGGTTTTCAAACTGTAGAGTTATGGGATATACAAGTTAGTTTTTAGTGATTATATTGCGATAAACCCATAAAATGTAGTGTTTTCAATGATTTTAGCTAGTTATCAGTTGAAGAGTAGTTTTTTCTACAAAATTGAAGTATATTTCTTTATACGTAGCTAAATAGCTTTTTATTATATTGTCTACAAACTTATATTTTACAAATTAATAGCTTAAAACAATGTATTTGTCATGAAATTTAGATATCAATTTTAATCTTAAAAAACAATGTTTTTTAAAGTATTTTAAATATTTTTGAAAGGCTAAAAAATGGCGATATAGACATTATTTTGCTTTTTTACACAAGGTATAGTTTACAATGTATGAGTAAAAATATGTATTTTTCATGAACTTAAGGTATCAATTTTAATCTTAAAAAACAACGTTTTTCCAATGTATTGTAATGTTTATTTTTAAGGCCTAAAAAATGTCGATCGAAAAATTTTGACATTATTCAGCACTTTTACACAACTATATTTACAATATTATGAGCTTAAAAGTAGTATTTTAAGAAAATATGTATCAATTTTAATCTTAGAAAACAACGTTTTTCAAGTTTTTTTAAGGATTTTTACAGGGCTAAAAAGGTCGAAAAATTGGACATTATTAGCCCTTTTTTTGATAGAGAATTCAAAATGTGGTATATAGTTGTTTTCGTTAGAAATTGCTATTTTTAATACTACTGTAAGCTTATAATAGGAGTTGAGACTTTATATTGCGATACAACTGTATATTACAGTGTTTTTTGATAGATTCTTGGTAATTGTTAGTGTGATATCATTAATAGAAGGCAATTTACCTTATGATAATGCTCTATACCCTCAAAAGTCGTTTTCAATGATTTTAGCAGTTATCGGTGATATATAGCAGTTCATACAAATTGATGGATACATCCTGTTTTTGAATAATTTTGACCTATACAGTAGCTTACATACATTAAGCTAATAAATAGGAAGGTATTAGGTTATTTATTGTGATATAAAAACGGATATATGCAAGTGTTTTTCAAGTTTCTTGTAAACTGTAAGGTTATGTAGTATATAAAGTAGCTTTACTTATCATATTGCTATATAAACCCATAAAATGTAGTGTGTCAATTGATATTAGCTATTTATCGGTGATATATAGCTATTTCTACACATGAAGTAAAAATCCTCTTAGAACAATTTGCACATATTTCAGTAGCTTACATTAATTAAAGCATTAAATAGAAGAGTAAGAGGTGATTTATTGTGATATAACGGTATATTGTGCAAGCGTTGTTCATAGTTTCTTCTAAAACTGTAGCGTTATTGTATATATACAAGTAGTTTTACTTATCATATTGCTATAAACCCATAAAATGTAGTTATTTTTCAATGATATTAGCTATTTATTCGGTGATATATAGCTGTTTTCCTACAATTGAAGTATAAAATCCTCTTTTTAGAATAATTTGCACCTATAAGTAGCTCACATTACATTAAGCTATTAAATAAAAGAGTAAGAGGTTATTTATTGTGATATAACGGTATATTGCAAGCGTTTTTTCATAGTTTCTTCTAAACTGTAGCGTTATTGTGTATATACAAGTAGTTTTAGTTATTATATTGCTATAAACCCATAAAATGTAGTGTTTTCAATGATTTTAGCTAGTTTTCAGTGATATATAGCTGTTTTCCTACAAATTGAAGTATAAAATCCTCTTTTTTAGAATAATTTGCACATATAAGTAGCTTACATTACATTAAGCTATTAAATGAAGAGTAAGAGGTTATTATTGTGATTTAACGGTATATTGCTTGCAAGCGTTTTATCATAGTTTCTTGTAAACTGTAGCGTTATTGTATTATACAAGTAGTTTTACTTATCATATTGCTATAAACCCATAAAATGTAGTGTTTTCAATGATTTTAGCTAGTTATCATGAAGAGTGGTTTTTTTCTACAAATTGAAGTATATTTCTTTATATCTGTAGCTATATAGCTTTTTATATTTGCTACAACTATATTTTACAAATTAATAGCTAAAAATATGTATTTTTCATGAAATATAGATATCAATTTTAATCTTAAAACAATGTTTTTTTAAGAATTTTAATGTATTTTTGAAATGCTAAATAAGTCGATATTTTACATATTTCAGCACTTTTACACAACTATATTTTACAATGTTATGAGCTAAAAATATGGATTTTTCATGAAATTTAGGTATCAATTTTAATCTTAAAAACAACGTTTTTTCAAGTGTTTTAATGTATTTTTGAAAGCCTATAAAATGTCGAAATTTGACATTATTCAGCACTTTTACACAACTATATTTTACAATATTATGAGCTTAAAATGTGTATTTTTCATGAAAATAATGTATCAATTTTTATCTTAGAAACAAAGTTTTTTCAAGTGTTTTAATGTATTTTTGAAGGGCTAAGAAATGTCGAAAATTGACATTATTCAGCCCTTTTTTTTTATAGAGAAATTCAAAATCTGGAATTATAGTTGTTTTCGTTAGAAATTGCTATATTAAGCTACTGTAAGCTTATAATAGGAGTTTGAGACACTATATTGTGATACAATTGTATATTATACGTGTTTTTCACAGTTTCTTCATAATTGTAGTGTTATATCATTAATAGAAGGAATTTACCTTATGATAATGCTTTATATCCACAAAATGTGTTCTTTTCAATGATTTTAGCTAGTTATTGGTGATATATACCTGTTTTCCTACAAATTGAAGTATACAATCCTTTTTTTAGAATAATTTGGACCTATAAGTAGCTCACATTACATTAAGCTATTAAATAAAAGAGTAAGAGGTTATTTATTGTGATATAACGGTATATTGCAAGCGTTTTTCATAGTTTCTTCTAAACTGTAGCGTTATTGTGTATATACAAGTAGTTTTAGTTATTATATTGCTATAAACCCATAAAATGTAGTGTTTTCAATGATTTTAGCTAGTTTTCAGTGATATATAGTTGTTTTCCTACAAATTGAAGTATAAAATCCTCTTTTTAGAATAATTTGCACCTATAAGTAGCTTACATTACATTAAGCTATTAAATAGAAGGGTAAGAGGTTATTTATTGTGATATAACGGTATATTGCAAGCGTTTTCCATAGTTTCTTGTAAACTGTAGCGTTATTGTATATATACAAGTAGTTTTATTTATCATATTGCTATAAACCCATAAAATGTAGTGTTTTCAATGATATTAGCTATTTATCGGTGATATATAGCTGTTTTCCTACAAATTGAAGTATAAAATACTCTTTTTAGAATAATTTGCACCTATAAGTAGCTTACATTACATTAAGCTATTAAATAAAAGAGTAACAGTTTATTTATTGGGATATAACGGTATATTGCAAGCGTTTTTCATAGTTTCTTCTAAACTGTAGCGTTATTGTATATATACAAGTAGTTTTACTTATTATAATGCCATAAACCCATAAAATGTAGCGTTTTCAATGATTTTAGCTAGTTATCAGTGATATATAGCTGTTTTCCTACCAATTGAAGAATAAAAACCTCTTTTTAGAATAATTTGCACCTATAAGTAGCTTACATTACATTAAGCTATTAAATAGAAAGATAAAAGGTTATTTATTGGATA
>JACEEZ010022193.1:131902-150462 GCA_016584305.1 Chionoecetes opilio
AAACTTCAGTAAAACTGTAGGTTATTGTATATATACAAGTTAGTTTGTACTTATTATATTGCTATAAACCCATAAAATGTAGTGTTTTCAATGATTTTAGCTAGTTATCAGTGATATATAGCTGTTTTCCTACAAATTGAAGTATAAAATCCTCTTTTTCGAATAATTTGCACCTATAAGTAGCTTACATTACATTAAGCTATTAAATAGAAGAGTAAGAGGTTATTTATTGTGATATAACGGTATATTGCAAGCGTTTTTCATAGTTTCTTGTAAACTGTAGCGTTATTGTATATATACAAGTAGTTTTACTTATCATATTGCTATAAACCCATAAAATGTAGTGTTTTCAATGATTTTAGCTAGTTATCAGTGAAGAGTGGTTTTTTTCTACAAATTGAAGTATATTTCTTTATATCTGTAGCTAAAAAGCCTTTTATATTTGCTACAACTATATTTTACAAAATTAATAGCTAAAAATATGTATTTTTCATGAAATTTAGATATGAATTTTTATCTTAAAAGCAATGTTTTTTCAAGTATTTTAATGTATTTTTGAAAGGCTAAAAAATGTCGAAATTAGACTTTATTCAGCACTTTTACACAACTATATTTTACAATGTTATGAGCTAAAAATATGTATTTTTCATGAAATTTAGGTATCAATTTTAATCTTAAAAACAACGTTTTTCCAAGTATTTTAATGTATTTTTGAAAGCCTAAAAAATGTCGAAATTATGACATTATTCAGCACTTTTACACAACTATATTTTACAATATTATGAGCTTAAAATGTGTATTTTTCATGAAAATAATGTATCAATTTTAAAATTAGAAACAACGTTTTTTCAAGTGTTTTAATGTATTTTTGAAGGGCTAAAAAATGTCGAAAATTGACATTATTCAGCCCTTTTTTTTGATAGAGAAATTCAAAATGTGGAATTATAGTTGTTTTCGTTCGAAATTGCTATCTTAAACTACTGTAAGCTTATAATAGGAGTTTGAGACACTATATTGTGATACAATTGTATATTATACGTGTTTTTCATAGTTTCTTCTTAATTGTAGTGTTATATCATTAATAGAAGGAATTTACCTTATGATAATGCTTTATATCCACAGAATGTTTTCTTTTCAATGATTTTAGCTAGTTATTGGTGATATATAGCTGTTTTCCTACAAATTGAAGTATACAATCCTTTTTTTAGAATAATTTGGACCTATAAGTAGCTTACATTACATTAAGCTAATAAACAGAAGAGTAAGAGGGTATTTATTGTGATATAACGGTATATTGCAAGCGTTTTTCATAGTTTCTTGTAAACTGTAGCGTTATTGTATATATACAAGTAATTTTACTTATCATATTGCTATAAACCCATAAAATGTAGTGTTTTCAATGATATTAGCTATTTATCGGTGATATATAGCTGTTTTCCTACAAATTGAAGTATACAATCCATTTTTTAGAATAATTTGGACGTATAAGTAGCTTACATTACATTAAGCTAATAAATAGAAGAGTAAGAGGGTTTTTATTGTGATATAACGGTATATTGCAAGAGTTTTTCATAGTTTCTTGTAAACTGTAGCGTTATTGTATATATAAAAGTAGTTTTACTTATCATATTGCTATAAACCCATAAAATGTAGTGTTTTCAATGATATTAGCTATTTATCGGTGATATATAGCTATTTTCCTACAAATTGAAGTATAAAATCCTCTTTTTAGAACAATTTGCACCTATTAGTAGCTTACATTACATTAAGCTAATAAATAGAAGAGTAAGAGGTTATTTATTGTGATATAACGGTATATTACAAGCGTTTTTCATAGTTTCTTGTAAACTGTAGCGTTATTGTATATATAAAAGTAGTTTTACTTATCATATTGCTATAAACCCATAAAATGTAGTGTTTTCAATGATATTAGCTATTTATCGGTGATATATAGCTGTTTTCCTAAAAATTGAAGTATAAAATCCTCTTTTTAGAATAATTTGCACCTATAAGTAGCTTACATTACATTAAGCTATTAAATAGAAGAGTAAGAGGTTATTTATTGTGATATAACGGTATATTGCACGCGTTTTTCATAGTTTCTTCTAAACTGTAGCGTTATTGTATATATACAAGTAGTTTTACTTATCATATTGCTATAAACCCATAAAATGTAGTGTTTTCAATGATATTAGCTATTTATCGGTGATATATAGCTGTTTTCCTACAAATTGAAATATACAATCCTTTTTTTTAGAATAATTTGCACCTATAAGTAGCTTACATTAAGCTAATAAATAGAAGAGTATGAGGTTATTTATTGTGATATAACGGTATATTGCAAGCGTTTTTCATAGTTTCTTGTAAACTGTAGCGTTATTGTATATATACAAGTAGTTTTACTTATCATATTGCTATAAACCCATAAAATGTAGTGTTTTCAATGATTTTAGCTATTTATCGGTGATTTACAGCTGTTTTCCTACAAATTGAAGTATAAAATCCTCTTTTTAGAATAATTTGCACCTATAAGTAGCTTACATTACATTAAACTATTAAATAGAAGAGTAAGAGGTTATTTATTGTGATATAACGGTATATTGCAAGCGTTTTTCATAGTTTCTTCTAAACTGTAGCGTTATTGTATATATATACAAGTAGTTTTACTTATTATATTGCTATAAACCCATAAAATGTAGTGTTTTCAATGATTTTAGCTAGTTATCAGTGATATATAGCTGTTTTCCTACAAATTGAAGTATAAAATCCTCTTTTTAGAATAATTTGCACCTATAAGTAGCTTACATTACATTAAGCTATTAAATAGAAGAGTAAGAGGTTATTTATTGTGATATAACGGTATATTGCTTGCAAGCGTTTTTCATAGTTTCTTGTAAACTGTAGCGTTATTGTATATATACAAGTAGTTTTACTTATCATATTGCTATAAACCCATAAAATGTAGTGTTTTCAATGATTTTAGCTAGTTATCAGTGAGGAGTGGTTTTTTTCTACAAATTGAAGTATATTTCTTTATATCTGTAGCTATATAGCTTTTTATATTTGCTACAACTATATTTTACAAAATTAATAGCTAAATATATGTATTTTTCATGAAATTTAGATATCAATTTTAATCCTAAAAACAATGTTTTTTTCAAGAATTTTAATGTATTTTTGAAATGTTAAATAATGTCGATATTTTACATTATGCAGCACTTTTACACAACTATATTTTACAATGTTATGAGCTAAAAATATGGATTTTTCATGAAATTTAGGTATCAATTTTAATCTTAAAAACAACGTTTTTCCAAGTATTTTAATGTATTTTTGAAAGCCTAAAAAATGTCGAAATTTGACATTATTCAGCACTTTTACACAACTATACTTTACAATACAATGAGCTGAAAATGTGTATTTTTCATGAAAATAATGTATCAATTTTAATCTTAGAAACAACATTTTTTCAAGTGTTTTAATGTATTTTTGAAGGGCTAAAAAATGTCGAAAATTGACATTATTCAGCCCTTTTTTTTATAGAGAAATTCAAAATGTGGAATTATAGTTGTTTTCGTTCGAAATTGCTATCTTAAACTACTGTAAGCTTATAATAGGAGTTTGAGACACTATATTGTGATACAATTGTATATTATACGTGTTTTTCATAGTTTCTTCTTAATTGTAGTGTTATATCATTAATAGAAGGAATTTACCTTATGATAATGCTTTATATCCACAAAATGTGTTCTTTTCAATGATTTTAGCTAGTTATTGGTGATATATAGCTGTTTTCCTACAAATTGAAGTATACAATCCTTTTTTTAGAATAATTTGGACCTATAAGTAGCTTACATTACATTAAGCTAATAAACAGAAGAGTAAGAGGGTATTTAATTGTGATTATTCAGGTATATTGCAAGCGTTTTTCATAGTTTCTTGTAAACTGTTAGCGTTATGTATATATACAAGGTAGTTTACTTATCACTATTGCTATAAAACCCAAAAATGTAGTGTTTTCAATGATATTAGCTTTTACGGTTATAATATAGCTGTTTTCCTACAAATGAAGTAATAAAATACCCTCTCTTTTAGAATAATTGCCACCTATAAGTAGCTACATACATTAAGCTATAAATTAAAAGAGTAACAGGTTATTATTGTGATATAACGGTATATGCAAGCGTTTGTCATAGTTTCTTCTAAACTGTAGGGTTATTGTATATATACAAGTAGTTTTACTTATTCTATTGCTATAAACCATAAAATGTAGTGTTGCCAATGATTTTAGCTGTTATCAGTGACGTAATAGCTGTTTCCTACAAATTGAAGATTAAAATCCTCTTTTTTTGTTAGAATAATTGCACTTCAAGTAGCTTACATTATATTAAGTATTAAAATAGAAGAGTAAGAGTTTTCCTGAAATTTTTATAGTGATAAAAACGGGTATATTGCAAAGCGTGTTTAATAGTTCTTCTAAACTGTAGCGTTATTGTATATATACAAGTAGTTACTATTATAATAGCCAAAACCCATAATAAAATGTAGCGTTTTTCAATGATTGAGCTAGTTATCAGTGATATTAGCTGTTTTACTACAAATTGAAGAATTAAAATCCTCATCTTAGAATAATTTGCACCTATAAGTAGCTGACATTAAATTAAGCTATTAAATAGAAGGGTAATTGAGAAGAGGTAGTTATTGCGATATAAACGGTATATTGCAAGCGTTTTCATAGTTTATTGTAAAACTGTAGGGTATTGTCATATATACAAGTAGTTTTACTTATTCAATGCCTATATAAACCATAAAAAGTAGGTTTTCAATGATATTAGCTATTAATCGGTGGATATATAGCTGTTTTCCTACAAATTTGAAAGGTATACAATCCTTTTTTTAGATTAATTGGACCCTCCTAATAAGTAGCTTACATTACATAAGCTAATAAATAGAAGAGTAAGAGGGTGTTTATTGTGAATATAACGGATGATTGCAAGCGTTTTTATAGTTTCTTGTAAACTGTAGCGGTATTTTATATATACAAGTAGGTTTTACTTATCATATTGCTATTAAAAACCCATAAAATGTAGTGTTTTCAATGATATTAGCTGATTTATCGGTGTATATATAGCGGTGTTACTACAAATTGAAGTATTACAATCCATTTTTTACCCCCCCCAATAAATTTGGACCTAATAAGTAGCTTACATACATTAAGCTAATAACTAGAAGAGTAAGAGGGTTTTTATGTGATAGAAACGGGATATTGCAGAGTTTCGTTCAGAGTTTCTTTGTAAAAACTGGTTAGCGTATTGTATATATAAAAGTAGTTTACTTATCATATTGCTATAAACCATAAAAGTAGGTTTTCAATGATATTTAGCTATTTACGGTGATATTATCGCTGTTTTCCTACAAATTGAAGTTATAAAATAATCTTTTGAGGAAGGAATTATTTGACAACCTATAAGTAGCTTTCCATTACATTTAAGCTATAAATAGAAGCGTAATGAGGTTATTTCTTGGTGATATAACGTGTATTGCACGGTTTTTTCATAGTTTCTTGTGTATAAACTGTAGCGTTATTGATATATACAAGTAGTTTACTTATCATAATTGCTATTAACCCATAAAATGTAGTGTTTCAATGCTATTAGCTATTATCGATTGATATATAGCTGTTTTCCTACAAATTGAAATAAACAATCTTTTTTTTTTAGAATAATTTGCACTATTAAATAGCTTACATTACATTAAGATGAATAATAGAAGAGTATGAGGTGATTATTGTGATATAAACGGTATATGCAAGCGTTGTCATATTTCTGTAAACTGTAAGCGTTATTGTATATATACAAGAGTTTACTATTCATTGCTATAAACCATAAAATGTAGTGCTTGAATGATTTTAAGCTATTTACGGTGAATTTACAGCTGTTTTCCTACAAAATTGAAGTATAAAATCCTCTTTTTAGAATAATTTGCACCTAGAAGTAGAGTACATTACATTAAACATTAAATAGAAGAGTAAGAGGATATTTATTGTTGACTATAACGGTATATTGCCAAGCGTTTTCATAGTTTCTTCTAAACGTAGCGTTATTGTATTATTATACAGTAGTTTTACTTTTATATTGCTATAAACCCATAAAATGTAGTGTTTTCAATGATTTTAGCTAGTTATCAGTGATATATAGCTCGTTTTCATACAAATTGGAAGTATAAAATCACTCTTGTAGAATAATTTGCACATAATAAGTAAGCTTACATTACATTAAGTATTAAATAGAAGAGTAAGAGGTTATTATTGTGATAGAACGGTATATTGCTTGCAAGCGTTTTTCATAGTTTTCTTGTAAACTGTAGCGTTATTGTATATTACAAGTAGTTTTACTTATCAATAGCTAATAAAAACCCATAAAAATGTAGTGTTTTCAATGATTGTAGCTAGTTATTGGGTATATAAAGCTGTTTTCCTACAAAATTGAATTATACCAATCCCTTTTTTTTAGAATAATTTGGCCCTATAAGAAGTTACATTACATTAAGTAAGAAACAGAAGAGTAAGAGGTATTAATTTATTGTGATATAACGGGTATTTGGCAAGGCGTTTTTCATAGTTTCTTGTAAACTGTAGCGTTATGTATATATACAAGTAGTTTTACTTATCATATTGCTATAAACCCATAACATTTAGTGTTTCAATGAATTAGCTATTTATCGGTGATATATAGCTGTTTTCTACAAATTGAAGTATAAAATACTCTTTTAGAATAATTTGCACGTATAAGTAGCTTACATACATTAAGGTATTAAATAAAAGGAGTAACAGGTTATTATTGTGATATAACGTATATTACAAGCGTTTTTCATAGTTTCTTCTAAAATGTAGGGTTATTGTATACTATACAAGTAGTTTTACCTATTATATTGCTATAAACCCAGTAAAATGTAGTGTTTGCAATGATTTTATCTAGTATCAGGATATATAGCTGTTTTCTACACCTGAAGTATAAAAATCCTCTTTTTAGAATAATTAGCAACCTATAAGTAGCTTACATTATATTAAGCTATTAAGAGAAGAGGTAAGAGGTTATGTATTGTGATATAACGGTATATTGCAATAGGCGTTCTTTTCATAGTTTCTTGTTAAAACTGTAGCTGTTATTGTATATATCAAAGTATTGTATTATTCATATTGCTATAAACCATAAAATGTAGTGCTTTCAATGATTTTAGCTCGTTAGCAGTGAAGATTTGTTTTTTTCACAAACTGAAGCATATTCTTTATATCTGTAGTCTAAAAAAAGCTTTTATATTGCTACAAACTATATTTTACAAAAAATAATAGCTAAAAATATGTTTTTTCATGAAATTAGATATTAATTTTTATCGTAAAGCAAATGTTTTTCAAGTATTTTAATTACATTTTTGCGCGGCTAAAAAAATGTCGAAATTAGACTTTATCAGCACTTTTTACACAACTATATTGTACATGTTATGAGCCAAAAATATGTATTTTTCATGATATTTGGTATCCATTTTTAATCTTAAAAACAAAGTTTTTCCAAGTATTTTAATGTATTTTTGAAACGCCTAAAAAATGGTTCGATATTATGACATTATTTTAGCACTTTACAACAATTATATTTTACAATTATTATGAGCTTAAAATGGTATTTTCATGAAAATAATGTATCAATTTAAACTTAGAAACACGTTTTTTCAACGTGTTTGTAATGTATTTTGAAGGGCTAAAAATGTCGAAAATGGACATTATTGTCAGCCCTTTTTTTTATAGAGAAATTCAACATGTGGAATTTATAGTTGTTTCGTTAGAAATGCTATCTTAAACTTACTGTAGCTTAAATAGGAGTTTGAGACCACTATATTGTGGATACAATTGTATATTATAAGTGTTTTTTCATAGTTCTCTTAATGTAGTGTTATATCATTAATAGAAGGAATTTTACCTTATGATAATGACTTTATATAAAACAAAATGGTTCTTTCAATGATTTTAGCTAGTGTATTGGATATATAGCGTTTTCATACAAATTGAAGTATACAATCCTTTTTTTTAGAATAATTTGGACCTATAAGTAGCTTACATTACATTAAGCGAATAAACAGAAGAGTAGGAGGGTATTTATGTGATATAACGGTATATTGACAAGCGTTTTCATAGTTTCTTGAAACGGTAGCGTTATTGTATATATACAAGTTCTAGTTTTTAATTATCGTATGCCTATAATCCCATCAAATGTAGTGTTTTCATTGATATTCAGCTATTATCGGTGATGATCATAGCGATTTTCCTACAAATTGAAGTAAAAAATCCTCTTTTAGAACAATTGCACCTATAGTAGTCGTACATTACATTAAGCAATAAATAGAAGAGTAGAGGTTATTTATTGTGATATAACGGTATATTAACAAGCGTTTTCTAGTTTATTGTAAAACTGTAGCGTTATTGTATATTATATATACAAGTAGTTTTACTTATCAATTGCTATAACCCATAAAATGTAGTGTTTTCAATGCCTATTAGCATTTATCGGTTGATATATAGCTGTTTCCTACAAAATTGAAGTATAAAATCCTCTTTTTAGAATACTTGCACCCTAAAAGGAGCTACATTACATTAAAGCTATTAATAGAAGAGTAAGGAAGGTTAGTATGTGATATAAACGGTATATTGCGGGATTGCAGCGTTTGTCATAGTTTCTTGTAAACTGTAGCGGTTATTGTATATATACAAGTAGTTTTACTTGATCATATTGCTATAAAACCATAATTGTAGTGTTTTCAATGATTTTTAGCTATTTCATTCGGGGATATTACAGCTGTTTTCCTACAAATGGAAGTATAAAACTCCTCTTTTAGAATAAGTGGCACCTATAAGTAGCTTACATGACATGAAGCTATTAAAATAGAAGAGTAAGAGGGTTATTTATTGTGATATAACGGTATATTGCTTGCAAGCGTTTTTCATAGTTTCTTGTAACTGTAGCGTTATTGTAATTATTACAAGTTAGTTTTACTTATCATATTGATATAAACCCATAACAGTACGTGTTTTCAATGATTTTAGCTAGTTATTCAATTGAAGAGTGGTTTTTTTCTACAATTGAAGATATATTTCCCTTATATCTGCCTTAGCTATATATCTTTTCTATATTTGACTCTAACTATATTTACAAAATTAATAAGCAAAAATATGTATTTTCATGAAATTAGATATCAATTTAATCTTAAAAACAATGTTTTTTCTAGCAATTTTAATGTATTTTCTGAGAATGCCTAAATAACTGTCGAAATTTTACATATTCAGCACTTTTACACAACTACTGATTATTACAATGTTATGAGCTATAAATATGTATTTTCATGAAATTTTGGTATCAATTTTTATTCTAAAAAACAACGTTTTTTCAACAGTCGGTTTAATGTATTTTTTGAAAGACTAAAAAAATGTCGAAATTTGACATTTATTAGCACTTTTACACAACTCATATATTTACAATCATTATGAGCTAAAATATGTTATTTTTCAAGTAATATTATTTATCAATTTTATCTTAAAAACCAACGTTTTTTCAAGTGTTTTAATTTATTTTTTGCAAGGGCTAAAAATGTCGAAAATTGACATTATTCAGCCATTTTTTCTAATAGAGAATTCCGAAATGTGACGAATATATCATTTAGATTTTCGTTAAAAAGGACTATTTAACAATACTGTAAGCTGATAATACGAGTTTGAGACTCCTATTATTGTGATACAAGTTATATAATTAGTACGGTTCTTTCATAGGTTTCTTCTTAATTGTAGTGTTATATCATTAATAGAAGGATTTTACCTTATGATAATGCTTTATACCCACAAAATGTGTGTGTTCAATGGATTTTAGCTAGTTATCGGTGATATATAGTCTTGTTTTCCTAACAAATTGAAGTAGACCAATCCTTTTTTTAGGATAATTTGGACCTAAATGCTTACATTACAATTAAGTAATAAATAGAAGCGTAAGAGGGTTTTTTTATTGTGATATAAAACAAAAAAAAACGTTTTTTTTTTGTTTTTGTTTTGGTATATTCGCAAAGCCGTCTTTTTTCATAGTTTCTTTGTAAACTGTAGCGTTATTGTATAATACAAGTAGTTTTACGTATCATTATTGCTATAAAACCATAAAATGTGAGTGTTTTCAATGGATATTAGCTATTTTCTGTGATATATAGCTGTTTTCCTACAAATTGAAGTATACAAACTCCATTTTATAGAATAATTTGGACGTATAAGTAGCTTACCTTACATTACGCTAATAAATAGAAGAGTTAAGGAGGGTTTTTATGGGTGATTAAAAACGGTTATTGCATGAGTTTTTCATAGTTTATTGTAAAACTGTAGCGTTATTGTATATATAAAAGTAGTTTTTATTATCATATTGCTAAACCCATAAAATGTAGTGTTTTCAATGATATTTAGCTATTTATCGGTGATATATAGCTGTTTCCTAAAAATTGAAGTATAAAAGCTCTTTTAGAAAATAAGTTGCACCTATAAGTAGCTACATTTACATTAAGCTATTAAATAAAAGAGTAACAGGGGGGGATTTATGTGCTATAACGGTATATTGCACGCGTTTTTCATAGTTCTCATAAAACTGTAGCGTTTATTGTAATATATAAGTAGGTTTTAGGTATCATATTTCTATAAACACATGCAAATGTAGTGTTTTCAATGATTATTAAGCTATTTATCGGTGATATATAAGCTTGTTTCCTACATTGAAATATACAATCCTTTTTTTTGGAATAATTTGCCAACTATAAAGTAGGCTTACAATTAACCTAATAAATAGAAGAGTATGAGTGATTTATTGTGACTAACGGTTATATTGCAAGCAGTTTTTCATAGTTCTTGGTAAATGTAGCGTTTGGTATTGTATATAGACAAGAGTTTTAATTATCATATGCTATAAACAATAAAACATGTAGGTTTTCATGATTTTTAGCTATTTATCGGTGATTTACAGCTGTTTCCTACAAATTGGAAGTATAAAATCTCGTTTTAGAATAATTGCACCTATATTAAGTATCTTACATTACATTTAAACTATTAAAATAGAAGAGTAAGAGGTATTTATGTGATTATAACGGGATATTGCAAAGCGTTTTTCATAGTTTCTTCTAAAACTGTAGCGTTATTGTATATAATACCAAGTAGTTTTACTATTATTTGCTTATAAACCCATAAAATGTAGTGTTGTTTTCAATGATTTTAGTAGTTATGAGTGATATATAGCTGTTTCCTACCAAATTGAAGTATAAAATCTCTTTTTAGAATCATTTGCACCTATAAGTAGCTACATTACATTAAGCTATTAAATAGAAAGAGTAAGAGGTTATTATTGTTTGGGGAGTTTTTTAAATTTTTTAATTTTTTTAAAAACAAACGGTATATTGCTTGCAAAGCGTTTTTCATAGTTATTGTAACTGTAGCGTTATTGTATATATACCAAGTCGTTTTTACTTCATATTGGTATAAACCCATTGAAAATGTAGTGTTTTCAAGATTTAGTAGTTATCAGTGACGAGTGGTTTTTTCTACAAAATGAAGTTATATTTCTTTATATCGTAGCTATATAGCTTTTTTATATTTGCTAAACTATATTTTACAAAATTAATAGCTAAAAAATATACATGTATTTTTCATGAAATTTTATATAATCAATTTTAATCTAAGAACAATGTGTTTTTTTCAAGAAATTTTAATGTATTTTTGAAAGTTAAATTAATGTCGATATTTTACATTTAGCAGGCCACTGACACAAATTTTTGGTACAATTGAATCTTTAAAAACAACGTTTTTCCAAAGTATTTTAATGTATTTTTGAAAAGCTTAAAATATGTCGAAACTTGAACATTATTCAGCACTTTTTACACAACTATACTTTACAATTTATGAGCTTTAAATGTGTATTTTTCATGAAAATAATGATCAATTTTAATCTTAGAAACAACGGTTTTTTTTGCAAAATGTTTTAATGTAATTTTTGAAGGGCTTAAAAAAATGCGAAAATTGACATTATTCAGCATTTTTTTTTTTGATAGGAGAAATTCAAAATGGGAATTATAGTTGTTTTCGTTAGAAAAATTGCTATCTTCAACTACTGTAAGCTATAATAGGGAGTTTGGGGACACTTCTATTGTGATACAATTGTTATATACGTGTTTGTCATAGTTTCTTATTAATTGTAGTTATATCATTAATAGAAGAAATTTACCTTATGATAATGCTTTAATTCCACAAAATGTGTTCTTTTCAATATGTTTAGCTAGTTATTTGTGATATATAGCTGTTTATCCTACAAATTGAAAGTATACAACTTTTTTTAGAATATTTGGACCTATAAGTAGCTGACAGTACATTAAGCTAAATAAATAGAAGAGTAAGAGGTTTATTTATTGTGATATCACGGTATATTGCAAGTAGTTTTTCATAGTTTTCCTTGTAACTGTAGCGTTATTGTATATATACAAGTAGTTTACTTATCATTATTGCTATAAAAACCCTTAAAATGTATAGTTGTTTTTCAATGATATTAGCTTATTATCTGTAATATATAGCGTTTCCTACAAATTGAAGTATAAAATATCTTTTTATGAATAATTTCGCACCATTAAGTAGCTTAAGTACATTAAGTATTAAATAAAGATTAACAGGCTATTTATTGTGATATAACGGTATATTGCAAGCGTTTTCATAGTTTCTTCTAAACTGGAGGGTTATCGTAATATACAAGTAGTTTTTACTATTTTATTGCTATGAAAACCCATCATAAATTTAGGGTTTGCCAATGGAGTTAGCTATTATCGTGATATATAGCGTTTTCCTACAAAACTGAAGTAAAAATCCTCTTTTAGAAAATTTGCAACTATACGTAGCTACATTATATTAAGCTATTAAAGAGAAGAGTAAGGGTTATTTATTGTGATAATAAACGGTATATTGCAAGCGTTTTTCATAGTTTCCTTGTAAACTGTAGCGTTTATGTATATACACGGATTTTACTTATCATATTTGCTCATAAACCCATAAAAAGGTAGTGCTTTCAATGATTTTAGCTAGTTATCAGTGAAGATTTGTTTTTTTCTACAAATTGACAGTATATGTCTTTATATCGTAGCTAAAAAGCCTTTTCTATTTGCTAAAAACTCTTTGTACAAAATTAATAAAGCTAAAAATATGTATTTTTCATGAAATTTAGATATGAATTTTTAGGCTTTAAAGCAAGTTTTTTCAAGTATTTAATGGATTTTTGAAAAGGCTACAAAATGTCGAAAAATTAGACTTTATTCAGGCAACTTTTACACAAACTAATTTTACAATGTTATGAGCTAAAAATAGGTATTTTTCATGAATTGGTATCAATTTTTAATCTTAAAACACAACGTTTTTTCCAAGTATTTTAATGTATTTTTTGAAAAGCCTAAAAAATGTCAAATTATGACATTATTAGCACTTTTACACAACTATATTTTTACAAATATTATGAGCTTAAAATGTGTATCTTTTCATGAAAATAATGTATCATTTTAAAATTAGAAACAACCGTTTTTTCAAGTGTTTTAATGTATTTTTGACAGGGCTAAAAAAATATCGAAACATTGAACATTTTCAGTCTTTTTTTTTGATAGAGAAATTCAAAAGTGGATATATAGTGTTTTCGTTAGAAATTGCTATCTTAAACTTCTGTAAGCTTATATAGGGAGTTTGAGCCACTATACTTGTGATACAATTGTATATTATACGTGTTTTTCATATTTTCTTTTAATTGTAGTGTATATCATTTATAGAAGGAATTTACCTTATGATAATGCGTTATATAAACAAAATGTGTTCTTTTCAATGAATTTTAGTAGTTAGTGGTAATAGATAGCTGTTTTCCTACAAAATTGAAGTATACAATCCTTTTTTAGAATAATGTGGGAACCCCCCTATAAGTAGCTTAACATTACATTAAGTAATAAACAGAAGAGGTAAGAGGGTATTTATTGGGAAACGGTAATTGCAAGCGTTTTTCATAGTTCTTGTAAAACCCGGTAGCGTTATTGTATATATTGATAGTAGTTTACTTATCATATTGCTATAAACCCATAAAATGTAGTGTTCAATGATATTAGCTATATCGGGATTATAGCTATTTCCTACAAATTGAAGTATAAAATCCTCTTTTTAGAACAATTTGCACCGATTAGTAGCTTACATTACATTAAGACTAATAAAAGAAGAGGTAAGACGTATTTATGGATATTAACGTATATTGCAAGCGTTTTTCATAGTTTCTTGTAAAACTGTAGCGTTATTGTATATATACAAGTAGTTTTACTTATCATATGCTAAACCATAAAATGTCTTGTTTTCAAATGCTTGTAGCTAGTTATCAATGAAGAGTGGTTTTTTTCTATAATTGAAGTATATTTCTTTATATCTTGTAAGCTATATAGATTTTTATATTGGCTTTAAACTATATTTACAAAATTAATAGCCTAAAAATATGTTATTTTTCATGAAATTTAGATATCAATTTTAATCTTTTAAAAAACAATGTTTTTTCTAGAATTTTAATGTATTTTGAAATGGCTAAATATGTTGACATTTTACATTATTCAGCACTTTTACACAACTATATTTTACAAAGGTTATGAGGCTAAAATATGTATTTTCATGAAATTTAGGTATCAATGTTAATCTTAAAAAAACGTTTTTTCAAAGTGTTTTTAATGTTATTTCTTGAAAGACTAAAAAATGTCCGAAATTTGACATTATTCAGCACTTGTACACAAAAACTATATTTTTACAATATTATGAGCTTAAATATTAATTTTTCAAGTAATTTATGTATCAATTTATTCTTAAAACAACGTTTTTCAAGTGTTTTAATGTATTTTTGACGGGCTAAAAAATGTCGAAAATGTGACATTACTTCAGACCTTTTTTTGATAGAGAAACGAAATGTGGGAATTATATTTGTTTTCGTTAAAAATTGCTTATTTTAAAATACTGGAAGTGATAATACGAGTTGAGGACTCTATATGTGATACATTTGTATATTATAAGTGTTTTTCATAGTTTCTTATTAATTGTAGTGTTAATATCATAAATAGAAGGATTTTACCTTATGATAATTGCTTTATTACCCACAAAATGTGTTCTTTTCAATGATTTTATCTAGTTAAATCGTGGATATATAGCTGTTTTCTACAAAGTGAAGTATACAATTCCTTGTTTTAGAATAATTTGGACCTAGAAGTAGGCTTACATTACATTAAGATAACTAAATAGAAGAGTAGAGGGTTTATTGGATATAAACGGTTATATTGCAAGCGTTTTTCATAGTTTCTTGTAAACTGAAGGTTATTAGTATATATACAAGGAGTTTTACTTATCCCATATTGCTCATAAACCCAGAAAATGTAGTTGTTGTTTCAATGAGATTAGCTATTTATCGGTGATATATAGCTGTTTTCCTTACAAATTGAAGTATAAAATCTCTTTCAGAATAATTGTGCCACAATAAGTAGCTTACATTACATTAAGCTATTAAATAAAGAGGTAAGAGTTATTTATTGCTATAAAATGGTATATTGCAAGCGTTTTCATAGTTTTCTAAACTGTAGCGTATTCTATATACTAACAAGTTAGTTGTACTTATTATAATGCCATAAACCATAAAATGTAGCGTTCAATGATTTAGCTAGTTACGTGATTATATAGCTGTTTTCCTACAAATTGAAGAATAAAATCCTCGTCTTAGCATAATTTGCCACTAATAAGTAGCTTACATACATTAACTACTAAATAGAAGAGGAAGAGGTTATTTATTGCGATATAACGGTATATTGCAAGCGTTTTTCATAGTTTCTTGTAAACTGTAGCGTTATTGTATTATACAAGTAGTTTTACTATCATATTGCTATAAAACCCATAAAAAGTAGTGTTTTCAATGATATTAGCTATTTATCGGTGATATATAGCTGTTTTCCTACAAATTGAAGTATACAATCCTTTTTTTTAGAATAATTTGCACCTATAAGTAGCTTACATTACATCAAGCTAATAAATAGAAGAGTAAGAGGTTATTTATTGTGATATAACGGTATATTGCAAGCGTTTTTCATAGTTTCTTGTAAACTGTAGCGTTATTGTATATATACAAGTAGTTTTACTTATCATATTGCTATAAACCCATAAAATGTAGTGTTTTCAATGATATTACCTATTTATCGGTGATATATAGCTGTTTTCCTACAAATTGAAGTATAAAATCCTCTTTTTAGAATAATTTGCACCTATAAGTAGCTCACATTACATTAAGCTATTAAATAAAAGAGTAAGACGTTATTTATTGTGATATAACGGTATATTGCAAGCGTTTTTCATAGTTTCTTCTAAACTGTAGCGTTATTGTATATATACAAGTAGTTTTACTTATTATATTGCTATAAACCCATAAAATGTAGTGTTTTCAATGATTTTAGCTAGTTATCAGTGATATATAGCTGTTTTCCTACAAATTGAAGTATAAAATCCTTTTTTTAGAATAATTTGCACCTATAAGTAGCTTACATTACATTAAGCTATTAAATAGAAGAGTAAGAGGTTATTTATTGTGATATAACGGTATATTGCTTGCAAGCGTTTTTCATAGTTTCTTGTAAACTGTAACGTTATTGTATATATACAAGTAGTTTTACTTATCATATTGCTATAAACCCATAAAATGTAGTGTTTTCAATGATTTTAGCTAGTTATCAGTGATGAGTGGTTTTTTTCTACAAATTGAAGTATATTTCTTTATATCTGTAGCTATATAGCTTTTTATATTTGCTACAACTATATTTTACAAAATTAATAGCTAAATATATGTATTTTTCATGAAATTTAGATATCAATTTTAATCTTAAAAACAATGTTTTTTTCAAGAATTTTAATGTATTTTTGAAATGTTAAATAATGTCGATATTTTACATTATGCAGCACTTTTACACAACTATATTTTACAATGTTATGAGCTAAAAATATGGATTTTTCATGAAATTTAGGTATCAATTTTAATCTTAAAAACAACGTTTTTCCAAGTATTTTAATGTATTTTTGAAAGCCTAAAAAATGTCGAAATTTGACATTATTCAGCACTTTTACACAACTATACTTTACAATATTATGAGCTTAAAATGTGTATTTTTCATGAAAATAATGTATCAATTTTAATCTTGGAAACAACGTTTTTTCAAGTGTTTTAATGTATTTTTGAAGGGCTAAAAAATGTCGAAAATTGACATTATTCAGCCCTTTTTTTTTATAGAGAAATTCAAAATGTGGAATTATAGTTGTTTTCGTTCGAAATTGCTATCTTAAACTACTGTAAGCTTATAATAGGAGTTTGAGACACTATATTGTGATACAATTGATATATACACGTGTTTTTCATAGTTTCTTCTTAATTGTAGTGTTATATCATTAATAGAAGGATTTTACCTTATGATAATGTTTTATACCCACAAAATGTGTTCTTTTCAATGATTTTAGCTAGTTATTGGTGATATATAGCTGTTTTCCTACAAATTGAAGTATACAATCCTTTTTTTAGAATAATTTGGACCTATAAGTAGCTTACATTACATTAAGCTAATAAACAGAAGAGTAAGAGGGTATTTATTGTGATATAACGGTATATTGCAAGCGTTTTTCATAGTTTCTTGTAAACTGTAGCGTTATTGTATATATACAAGTAGTTCTACTTATCATATTGCTATAAACCCATAAAATGTAGTGTTTTCAATGATATTAGCTATTTATCGGTGATATATAGCTGTTTTCCTACAAATTGAAGTATAAAATACTCTTTTTAGAATAATTTGCACCTATAAGTAGCTTACATTACATTAAGCTATTAAATAAAAGAGTAACAGGTTATTTATTGTGATATAACGGTATATTGCAAGCGTTTTTCATAGTTTCTTCTAAACTGTAGGGTTATTGTATATATACAAGTAGTTTTACTTATTATATTGCTATAAACCCATAAAATGTAGTGTTTGCAATGATTTTAGCTAGTTATCAGTGATATATAGCTGTTTTCCTACAAACTGAAGTATAAAATCCTCTTTTTAGAATAATTTGCACCTATAAGTAGCTTACATTATATTAAGCTATTAAATAGAAGAGTAAGAGGTTATTTATAGTGATAAAACGGTGTATTGCAAGCGTTTTTCATAGTTTCTTCTAAACTGTAGCGTTATTGTATATATACAAGTAGTTTTACTTATTATAATGCCATAAACCCATAAAATGTAGCGTTTTCAATGATTTTAGCTAGTTATCAGTGATATATAGCTGTTTTCCTACAAATTGAAGAATAAAATCCTCATCTTAGAATAATTTGCACCTATAAGTAGCTTACATTACATTAAGCTATTAAATAGAAGAGAAGAGGTTTTTATGCGATATACGGTATATTTCAAGCGTTTTCATAGTTTTTTTTTGGTTTAAA
>JACEEZ010022193.1:157816-176440 GCA_016584305.1 Chionoecetes opilio
TTTTCAATGATTTTAGCTAGTTATCAGTGAAGAGTTGTTTTTTTCTACAAATTGAAGTATATTTCTTTATATCTGTAGCTAAAAAGCCTTTTATATTTGCTACAACTATATTTTACAAAATTAATAGCTAAAAATATGTATTTTTCATGAAATTTAGATATGAATTTTTATCTTAAAAGCAATGTTTTTTCAAGTATTTTAATGTATTTTTGAAAGGCTAAAAAATGTCGAAATTAGACTTTATTCAGCACTTTTACACAACTATATTTTACAATGTTATGAGCTAAAAATATGTATTTTTCAGGAAATTTAGGTATCAATTTTAATCTTAAAAACAACGTTTTTCCAAGTATTTTAATGTATTTTTGAAAGCCTAAAAAATGTCGAAATTATGACATTATTTAGCACTTTTACACAACTATATTTTACAATATTATGAGCTTAAAATGTGTATTTTTCATGAAAATAATGTATCAATTTTAAACTTAGAAACAACGTTTTTTCAAGTGTTTTAATGTATTTTTGAAGGCTAAAAAAGATTTTGCGAAAAATTGACATTATTCAGCCCTTTTTTTTGATGGAGAAATTCAAAATGTGGAATTATAGTTGTTTTCGTTAGAAATTGCTATCTTAAACTACTGTAAGCTTATAATAGGAGTTTGAGACACTATATTGTGATACAATTGTATATTATACGTGTTTTTCATAGTTTCTTCTTAATTGTAGTGTTATATCATTGATAGAAGGAATTTACCTTATGATAATGCTTTATATCCACAAAATGTGTTCTTTTCAATGATTTTAGCTAGTTATTGGTGATATATAGCTGTTTTCCTACAAATTGAAGTATACAATCCTTTTTTTAGAATAATTTGGACCTATAAGTAGCTTACATAACATTAAGCTAATAAACAGAAGAGTAAGAGGGTATTTATTGTGATATAACGTTATATTGCAAGCGTTTTTCATAGTTTCTTGTAAACTGTAGCGTTATTGTATATATACAAGTAGTTTTACTTATCATATTGCTATAAACCCATAAAATGTAGTGTTTTCAATGATATTAGCTATTTATCGGTGATATATAGCTGTTTTCCTACTAATTGAAGTATAAAATACTCTTTTTAGAATAATTTGTACCTATAAGTAGCTTACATTACATTAAGCTATTAAATAAAAGAGTAACAGGTTATTTATTGTGATATAACGGTATATTGCAAGCGTTTTTCATAGTTTCTTCTAAACTGTAGGGTTATTGTATATATACAGGTACTTTTACTTATTATATTGCTATAAACCCATAAAATGTAGTGTTTGCAATGATTTTAGCTAGTTATCAGTGATATATAACTGTTTTCCTACAAACTGAAGTATAAAATCCTCTTTTTAGAATAATTTGCACCTATAAGTAGCTTACATTATATTAAGCTATTAAATAGAAGAGTAAGAGGTTATTTATTGTGATAAAACGGTATATTGCAAGCGTTTTTCATAGTTTCTTCTAAACTGTAGCGTTATTGTATATATACAAGTAGTTTTACTTATTATAATGCCATAAACCCATAAAATGTAGCGTTTTCAATGATTTTAGCTAGTTATCAGAGATATATAGCTGTTTTCCTACAAATTTAAGAATAAAATCCTCTTTTTAGAATAATTTGCACCTATAAGTAGCTTACATTACATTAAGCTATTAAATAGAAGAGTAAGAGGTTATTTATTGTGATATAACGGTATATTGCAAGCGTTTTTCATAGTTTCTTGTAAACTGTAGCGTTATTGTATATATACAAGTAGTTTTACTTATCATATTGCTATAAACCCATAAAAAGTAGTGTTTTCAATGATATTAGCTATTTATCGGTGATATATAGCTGTTTTCCTACAAATTGAAGTATACAATCCTTTTTTTTAGAATAATTTGCACCTATAAGTAGCTTACATCAAGCTAATAAATAGAAGAGTAAGAGGTTATTTATTGTGATATAACGGTATATTGCAAGCGTTTTTCATAGTTTCTTGTAAACTGTAGCGTTATTGTATATATACAAGTAGTTTTACTTATCATATTGCTATAAACCCATAAAATGTAGTGTTTTCAATGATATTAGCTATTTATCGGTGATATATAGCTGTTTTCCTACAAATTGAAGTATAAAATCCTCTTTTTAGAATAATTTGCACCTATAAGTAGCTCACATTACATTAAGCTATTAAATAAAAGAGTAAGAGGTTATTTATTGTGATATAACGGTATATTGCAAGCGTTTTTCATAGTTTCTTCTAAACTGTAGCGTTATTGTATATATACAAGTAGTTTTACTTATTATATTGCTATATACCCATAAAATGTAGTGTTTTCAATGATTTTAGCTAGTTATCAGTGATATATAGCTGTTTTCCTACAAATTGAAGAATAAAATCCTCTTTTTAGAATAATTTGCACCTATAAGTAGCTTATATTACATTAAGCTATTAAATAGAAGAGTAAGAGGTTATTTATTGTGATATAACGGTATATTGCTTGCAAGCGTTTTTCATAGTTTCTTGTAAACTGTAGCGTTATTGTATATATACAAGAAGTTTTACTTATCATATTGCTATAAACCCATAAAATGTAGTGTTTTCAATGATTTTAGCTAGTTATCAGTGAAGAGTGGTTTTTTTCTACAAATTGAAGTATATTTCTTTATATCTGTAGCTATATAGCTTTTTATATTTGCTACAACTATATTTTACAAAATAAATAGCTAAAAATATTGTATTGTTCATGAAATTTAGATATCCAATTTTAATCTTTTAAAAACAAGTTTTATTTTCAAGTATTTTAATGTATTTTTTGAAAGGCTAAAAAATGTCGATATAGACATTATTTTGCTTTTTTTACACAAGTAATAGTTTACAATGTTATAGCTAAAACTATGCTATTTTTTATGAAAATTAATTTTTTTTTTATCAATTTTAATCTTAAAAACAACGTTTTTTCCAAGTATTATGTATTTTTGAAGGCCTACAAAAATGTCGAAATGGACATTATCAGCACTTTTAATCAACTATATGTTACAATATTATGAGCTTAAAATATGTATTTTAATGGAATATTAGTATCCCCAATTTTAATCTTAGAAACAACGTTTTTCAAGTGTTTAATGTAGTTTGAAGGGCTAAAAAAGGTCGAAAATTGACATTATTTAAGCCCTTTTTTGATAGAGAAATCCAAAATGTGGTATTATAGTTGTTTTCGTTAGAATTGCTATTTTATACTACTGTAAGCTTTATAATAGGAGTGTGAGACTTTATATTGCGATACACAATTGTATATTACACGTGTTTTTGATAGATTCTTGTAATTGTAGTGTTATATCATTAAAGAAAGAATTTACCTTATGGATAATGCTTTATACCCTCAAAAATGTGTTCTTTTCAATGATTTTAGCTAGTTAGTGGTGATATATAGCAGTTTTCCTACAAATTGATGTCTACAATCTTTTTTAGAATAATTTGACCTATAAGTAGCTTACACTACCATTAAGCTAAAAATAGAAGAGATATTAGGTTATTTATCTGTGATATAACGGTATATTGCAAGGGTTTTTCATAGTTTCTTGTAAATGTAGCGTTATTGTAATATACCAAGTAGTTTTACTTATTCATATTGCTATAAACCCATAAAATGTATAGTGTTTTTCCAATGATATGAGCTATTTATCGGTGATATATAGCTATTTTCCTACAAAATTGAGAATAAAAAAATCTCTTTTAGGACAATTTGCACCTTTAGTAGCTTACATACATTAAGCTATTAAATAGTAAGAGTAGGAGGTTATTATTATGATATTAACGGTATATTGGCAAGCGTTTTTCATGTTATTCTTAAATGTAGCGTTATTGTATATATACAAGTAGTTGTACTTATTATATTGCTATAAACCCATAAAATGTAGTGTTTTCAATGATTTTATCTAGTTATCAGGATATATAGCGTTCCTCAAATTGAAGTATAAAAATCCCTCATTTTCGAATAATTTGCACCTTAAGTAGCTTACATTACATTAAGCTATTAAATAGTAAGAGTAAGAGGGTATGTATTGTGATTATATAACGGTTATATTGCAAGCCGTTTTCTTAGTTTCTTGTCTAAACTGTCGCGCGTAATTGTAATATACAAAGTAGTTTTATTATCCATATTGCTATAAAAACCCATAAAATGTAGTGTTTTCCCCCCCCCCCCCCCCCCAAGATGTTAGCTAGTTATCAGTGAAGAGTGGTTTTTTTTCTACAAATTTCAAGTATATTTCTTTATATCTGTAGCTAAAAGCCTTTTATATTGCTACAACTATTATTTTACAAAATTATAGCTAAAAATATGTATTTTTCATGAAATTTAGATATGAATTTTTATCTTAAAAAGCAATGTTTTTTCAAGTATTTAATGTAATTTTTGACTAAAGGCTAAAAAAATGTCGAAAATTAGACTTTATTCAGCACTTTTACCAAACTCTATTTTACAAGTATGAGCTAAAAATATGTATTTTTCATGAAATTTAGGTAATCAATTTTAATCTTAAAACAACAACGTTTTCCAAGTATTTTAATGTATTTTTGAAAGCCTACAAAAATGTCGAAATTATGAACCTTATTCAGCACTTTTACACAAAACGATAGTTACAAATATTATGAGCTTAAAATGGGTATTTTCATGAAAAAACAATGTATCAATTTTTAAACTTAGAAACAACGTTTTTTACGTTGTTTTAATGTATTTTTGAAGGGCTAAAAATGTCGAAAATTGACATATTCAGCCCTTTTTTTTGATAGAGAAATCAAAATGGGAATTATAGTTGGTTTTCGTTAGAAATTGCTATCTTAAAACTACTGTAAGCTATAATAGGGTTTGAGACACTATATTGGATACAATTGTATATTATACGTGTTTTCATAGTTTCTTTTAATTGTTAGTGTTATCTCATTAATAGAAGGTGAATTACCTTATGATAATGCTTTATGTCCACAAAAAGTGTTCTTTCACTGATTTTAGCTATTTCTCGGTGGATTATATAGCTGTTTTACTACAAATTGAAGTATACAAATCCTTTTTGAGAATAATTTGGAACTTAAGTAGCTTACATTACATTAAGCTGATAAACAGAAGAAAGTAAGAGTTTTTATTGTGAATCAACGGTATATTGCAAGAGTTTTTTAATAGTTTCTTGTAAACTGCTAGCGTTATTGTATATATAAAAGTAGTTTTACTTATTTCATATTGCTATAAACCCATAAAATGTAGTGTTTTCAATGTATTAGCTATTATCGGTGATATATAGCTGTTTTCCTAAAAATTGAGGTATTTAAAAATCCTCTTTTTAGAATATTTGCACCTTAAGTAGCTTACATTACATTAAGTATAAATAAAAGAGTAACAGGTTATTTATTGTGATATAACGGTATATTGCACGCGTTTTTCAAGTTTCTTCTAAACTGTAGCGTATTGTATATATACAAGTAGTTTACTTATCATATTGCATAAACCATAAAATAAAAATGTAGTGTTTCAATGATATTAGCTATTATCGGTGTAATAGCTGTTTCCTACAAAGTGATAATACAATCCTTTTTTTAGAATAATTTGCACCTATAGTAGCTTACATTCAAGCTAATAAATAGAAGAGTATGAGGTTATTTATTGTGATATAAACGGGTATATTGCAAGCGTTTTTTCATAGTTTCTTGTAAACTGTAGCGTTATTGTATATATACACAGTAGTTTTACTTATGCATATTGCTATAAACCCATAAAAATGTAGTGTTTTTCACATGATTTTAGCTCTTTTATCGGTGTTTACTGCTGTTTTCCTACCAATTGAAGTATAAAATCCCCCTCTTTTTAGAATATTGCACCCTATAAGTAGCTTACATTACTTAAACCCCCATTAAATAGAAGAGTAAGAGTTAGTTATTGTGATATAACGGTATATTGCAAGCGTTGTTTAATTGTTTCTTCTAAAACTGTAGGCGTTATTGTATATATATACAAAGTAGTTTTACTTATTATAATAGCATAAACCCATAAAATGTCAGTGATTTCAATGATTTTAGATAGTTATCAGTGAATATATAGCTGTTTTCCTACAAATTGAAGTATAAAATCTCTTTTTAGAATAATTTGCACTATAAGAGCTACATTACATTAAGCTATTAAATAGAAGAGTAAGAGGTTAATTTATTGTGATATAAACGGTATATACTTGGCAAGCGTTTTCATAGTTTCTTGTAAACGTAGCGTTATTATATATATATAACAAGTAGTTACTTATCATATGCTATAAACCCATAAAATGTAGTGTTTTCAATGAATTTTAGCTAGTATTCAGTGACTGAGTGGTTTTTTTCTACAAATTGAAGTTATATTTCTTATATCTGTAGCTATATAGCTTTTTATATTTGCTACAACTATATTTTACAAAAATTAATAGCTAAATATATGTATTTTTCATGAAATTAGATATCAATTTAATCCTAAAAAAAACAATGTATTTTTTCCCAAGAATTTAAATGGTATTTTGAAATGTTAAATAATGTCGATATTTACATTAGCAGCACTTTTACACAACTATATTTACAATGTTATGAGATAAAAATATGATTTTTCATGAATGAAATTTTGTATCAATTTAATCTTAAAAAACAACGTTTTTTGCCAAGTATTTTAATGTATTTTGAAAGCTTAAAAAAAGTCGAAATTTGGACATTATGCAGCATCTTTTACACAACATACTTGTCTCACAATAATTATGAGCTAAAATGTGTATTTTCATGAAAATAATGTATCAATTTTAATCTTAGAAACAACATTTTTTCAAGGTTTTAATGTATTTTTTTGAAGGGCTAAAAAATTGTCCAGAAAATTGGACATTATTCAGCCCTTTTTTTTTGATGGAGAAAATTCAAAATGTGGATTATAGTTGTTTTCGTTAGAAATTGCTATTCTGAAACTACTGTAAGCTTATAATAGGAGTTTGAGACACTATATTGATGATACAATTGTAATTATTACGTGTTTTTCATAGTTTCTTCTTAATTGTAGTGTATATCCATTAATAGACAAAAGAAAATTTACCTTATGATAATGCTTTATCCACAAATGTGTTCTTTTCAAGATTTTAGCTAGTTATTGGTGATATATAGTGTTTCCTACAAATGAAGTATACAATCGTCTTTTTTAGCATAATTGGACTCTAAGTAGCTACATTACATTAAGCTAATAAACGAAGAGTAAGAGCGGTATTTATTGTGATATAACGGTATATTGCAAGCGTTTTTCATAGTTTCTTGTAAACTGTAGCGTTATGTATAATTATACAAGTAGTTTGTACTTAGCATAGTGCTATAAACCCATAAAATGTAGTGTTTTCAATGATATTAGCTTATTATCTGGTGATATATAGCTGTTTCCTACAAATGAAGTATTTAAAATACTCTTTTTTAGAATAATTTGCACCTATAAGTAGCTACCATACATTAAGCTATTAAATAAAAGAGTAACAGGTATTTATTGTGATTTAACCGGTATAATGCTTGCAAGCGTTTTTTTCATAGTTTCTTGTAAACTGTAGCGTTATTGTATAATATACAGTAGTGTTACTATCATATTGCTATAAACCCATAAAAATGTATTAGTTGTTTTCAAGATTTAGCTAGTTATCAAGAAGAGTGGTTTTTTTCTACATATTGAAGTATATTCTTTATATCTGTAGCTATATAGCTTTTTATATTTGCTTAACAATTTTAGCAAATTAATAGGCTAAAAATCTGTATTTTTCATGAAATTTAGATATCAATTTTAAATCTAAAAACAATGTTTTTTCTAGAATTTTAAATTATTTGTGAATGCTAAATAATGTCGAAATTTTACATTATCAGCACTTTACACAACTATATTTTACAATTTTATGAGCAAAAATATGTATTTGTCAGAATTTAGGGATCAATTTTAAATCTTAAAAACAACGTTTTTTAAGTGTTTTAATTATTTTTGAGGCCTAAAAAAAAGGTCCCCGAAATTTGACATTATTCAGCACTTTTACACAATTATATTTTACAATATATGAGCTTAAAATATGTATTTTTCAAGTAATTTATGTATCAATTTATTCTTAAAAAACAAAGTTTTTTCCAAGTGTTTTAATGTATTTTTGAATGGGCTAAAAAATGTCGGAAAATGTGTGACATTATTCAGGCCCTTTTTTGAAGAGAAAATTAGAAATGTGGAATTATATTTGTTTTCGTTAAAAATTGCTATTTTAAAATACTGTAGCTGATAAACGAGTTGAGACTCTAATATTGTGATACAGTTGTATATTCTACGTGCGTTTTCATATGTTTCTTCTTAATTGTAGTGTTATATCATTAATTAGAAGGATTTACCTTTATGATAATGCTTATACCCCCACAAAATGTGTCCTCTTCTTTTCAATGATTTTAGCTAGTTACCCCCCCCCCCCCCCCGGTGATATATAGCTGTTTTCCTAAAAGTTGATGTATACAATCTTTTTTCAGAATAATTGGACCTTAAGTAGCTTACATTACATTAGCTAAAAATAGAAGAGTAAGAAGGTTTGTATTGTGATATACCGGTATATTGCACAAGCGTTTTTCATAGTTTCTTGTAAATGTTAGCGTTATTGTATATATACAAGTAGTTTTACTTATCATATTGCTATAAACCCATAAAAATGTAGTGTTTCAATGATACTAGCTATTTATCCCGGTGATATATAGCGTTTTCCTAGCAAATTTGAAGTATAAAATCCTCCCCCCCCTTTGCAGAATAATTTGCACCTATAAGTAGCTTACATTACATAAGCTATGAAAATAGAAGAGGAAGAGGCTATTTATTGTGTAAAACGTTATTATTGCAAGCGATTTTCATAGTCTTCTAAAAACTGTAGCGTATTGTATATATACAAGAGTTTTTACTTATTATAATGCCATAAACCCATTAAAATTGTAGCGGTTTTCAATGATTTAGCTAGTATCAGTGATATATAGTGTTTTCCTACAAATTGAAGAATAAAATCTCTTCTTAGAATAATTTGGCCACATATAAGAAAGCTTACATTACCATTAAGCTATTAAATAGGAAGAGTACGAGTTATTTATTGCCCCCGATTATAACTGTAAGTGCCAAGCGTTTTTCATAGTTCTTGTATAAACTGTAGCGTTAATCCTGTATATCTACAAGTGTTTACTTTCATATTGCTATAAACCCATAAAAAATTAGTGTTTTCAATTGATATAGCTATTTATCGGTGATATCTAGCTGTTTTCCTAAAATTGAAGTATACAATCCTTTATTTTTTTAGAATAATTTGCACCTATAAGTAGCTTACATTACATCAAGCTAAAAATTGAAGAGTAAGAGGTATTTATTGTGCTATAACGGTATATTGCAAGCGTTTTTCATAGTTTCTTGTAAACGTAGCGTATATTGGTATATATACAAGTAGTTTTACTTATCATATTGCTATAAACCCATAAAAATGTAGTGTTTCAATGATATTTAGGCTATTTATCGGTGATATATAGCTTGTTTTCTACAAATTGATTATAACATTCCTCTTTTTAGAATAATTTGACCTATAAAGTAGCTCAATTAAATTAAGCTATTAAATAAAAGAGTAAGACGTTATTATTGTGATATAACGGTATATTGCTTGCAAGCGTTTTTCATAGTTTCTTGTAAAAACTGTAGCGTATTTATATATACAAGTAACAGGTTTTACTGTTTTAGGTCATTATGCTATAAACCCATAAAATGTAGTGTTTTCAATGATTTTAGCTAGTTATCAGGAAGATGGGTTTTTTTTTTTATACAAATTGAAGGTATATTTTCTTTTATATTATACATCTGTAGCTATATAGCTTGTTTTATATTTGCTACAACTCTATTTTACAAAATTAATAGCTAAATTTATGTATTTTTCATGAAATTTAGATATCAATTTTTAAATCTTAAAAACCAATGTTTTTTTCAAGAATTTAATGTTGTATTTTTGAAATGTTAAAATAATGTCGATAGTTTTACATTTGCAGCACTTTTACACAACTGTATTTTACAATGTTATGAGCTAAAAATATGGATTTTTCATGAAATTTAGGTATCAATTTTAATCTTAAAAACAACGTTTTTCAAGTATTTAATGTATTTTTGAAAGCCTAAAAAGATGTCGAAATTTGACATTATCAGCACTTTACACAACTATACTTTACAATATTATGAGCTTAAATGTGTATTTTTCATGCAAATAATGTTATCAATTTTAATCTTAGAAACAAGTTTGTTTAAGTGGTTTAAATGTATTTTTGAAGGACTCAAAAAATGTCGAAATTGACATTATTCAGCCTTTTTTTTATAGAGGAAATTCAAAAATGTGGAATTATAGTTGTTTCGTCGAAAATTGCTATCTTAAACTACTGTAAGCTTATCATAGGAGTTTTGAGACACTTATTGTTGATACAATTGATATTATAAGTGTTTTTCATTAGTTTTCTTAATTGTAGGTTATATCATAATAGAAGGAATTTACCTAGATAATGCTTTATATCCACAAATGTGTTCTTTTCAACTGATTTTAGCTTAGTTATGATATAAATAGTAATAGAATAGATTAAGTAGTGATATAACGGTATATTGCAAGCGTTTTCAAGTTTCTTCTAAACTGTAGGGTTATTGTATATATACAAGTAGTTTTACTTTACATTATATTGCTATAAATCCATAAAATGTAGGTTTGCAATGATTTAGCTAGTATTGGTAATAATAGCTGTTTTCCTACAAATTGAAGTATACAATCCTTTTTAGAATAATTTGGACCTATAAGTAGCTTACATACATTAGCTAATAAACAGAAGAGTAAGCGGGATTTATTGTGATATAACGGTATATGCAAGCGTTTTTTCATAGTTTCTTGTAAACGGTAGCGTTATTGGATATATACAAGTAGTTTTACTTATCATATTGCTTATAACACCCATAAAATGTAGTGTTTTCAATGAATTAGGAGTATTTATCGGTGATATATAAGCTGTTTTCCTACAAATGAATATTTATTTAAAAACCCTCTTTTTAGAAAATTTGCACCTATTAGTAGTTACTTTAAATTTAAGCAAAAAAAGAAGAGTAAGGGTTTTTATTGTGATATAACGGTATATTGCGACGTTTTTCATAGTTTTTTGTAACTGTAGCTTTATTTTAATATACAAGTATTTTATTTCATATTGCTATAAACCCAAAAAGTATTTTTTTAAATGATTTCTTTTTATCGGTGATATATGCTTTTTTTCCTCAAATTGAAGTATAAAACCTTTTTTCAAAATAATTTGCCCCTAAAAGTAGCTTATATTACATTAACCCTTTAATAGAAATAAAGGTTATTTTTGTGATTAAGGTTTTTCAAGCGTTTTTCATAGTTTCTTCTAAACTGTAGCGTTTTTGTTTTTAACAAGTAGTTTTATTTTTATATTGCTATAAACCTAAAAATGTAGTTTTTCAATTTTTAGCTAGTTTCATGATTAGCTGTTTTCCTAAAAATTGGGTTTAAAAAAATCCTCTTTTTAAAATAATTTGCCCCTTTAAAAGTGCTTACATTACATTAAGCTTTTAAAATGAAGAGTGGGGTTATTTATTGGATATAAGGGTATTTGAAAGCTTTTTTCATAGTTTTTGTAAAACTGTAGCGTTATTTATAAATCAATATTTTTATTTATCATATTGCTATAAACCCATAAAATGTGTGTTTTCATGATTTTAGAGTTACATGAAAGGGTTTTTTTTACAAATTGAAGTATATTTCTTTTTCTTAGCTATATTTTTTTATATTTGCTACAACATATTTTACAAAATTAATAGCAAAAAATATTTTTTTCATGAAATTTGATATCAATTTTAATTTAAAAAAATTTTTTTTTCAAGAATTTTAATGTATTTTTGAAATGCAAAATTCAAATTTTTTACATTTTTCACACTTTTACAAAACTATTTTTTTACAATGTTATGACTAAAAATAGTTTTTTTTCATAAAATTTAGGTATCAATTTAATTTTTAAAAACAACTTTTTTTAAGTGTTTTAATTATTTTGAAAGCCAAAAAAAATTCAAAATTTGCTTTATTCACATTTTCACAACTATATTTTTTTCGTATTATGAGCTTAAAATGTGTTTTTTTTGGAAATAATGTATCAATTTTAATTTGAAAACAATTTTTTTTTAAATGTTTTATTATTTTTTAAAGGGGTAAAAATTTCGAAAATTGACATTATTTGCCCCTTTTTTTTTTTAGAGAAATTTAAAATGTGGAATTATAGTTGTTTTCGTTAGAAATTGCTATATTAAGTACTGTAAGCTTATAAAGGAGTTTTAGAAAACCCTTTTTGTGATACAATTGTTATTATAGTGTTTTTATAGTTTCTTCTTAATTGTGTTTATATCATTAAAAGAAGGAATTACCTTTTGATAAAGCTTAATCCACAAAAATTTTTTTCAATGATTTTAGTATTTTGGTGATATATAGCTGTTTCCCCAAATTGAAAATACAAACCTTTTTTTAGAATAATTGGACCTATAATAGCTTACATTCTTAAACTTAAACAAAGAGTATGAGGGTATTTATTGTGATTTTTAAAAGGTATTTTCAAGCTTTTCATATTTCTTGTAAACTTAGCGTTTTTGTATTATACAAGTGTTTTACTTTTCTTTGCCAAAAACCCATAAAAAAGTATGTTTTTAATGTATTAGCTATTTTCGGTGATATAAGCTTTTTCCTACAAAATTTAAATATAAATCCTCTTTTTGAAAAATTTGGACCTATAAATAGCTTACATTACATTAAGTTAATAATAGAAGAGTAAGAGGGGTTTTTTTTGTGATATAACGGTATATTGCAAGGTTTTTCATATTTTTTGTAACTGAGCGTTTTTTTATATATACAGTAGTTTTCTTTTCATTTGCTATAAACCCTAAAAAGTAGTGTTTCAATGATTTAGCTATTTATCGGTATATAAAGCTGTTTTCCTACAAATTGAAGTTAAAAGGGTCTTTTTTAGAAAAATTTGCACCATAGTAGCTTACATTTTTCATTTAAACTATTAAATAAAAGTAAGAGGGTTATTTATTGTGATATAACGGATATTGCAAGCTTTTTAAGTTTCTTGTAAACGTAGCGTTATTATATACAAATAGTTTTACTTATCATATTGCTATAAACCCTAAAAAGTGGGTTTTTAAGATTTTTTGCTTTTTTTTATCGGGGATATATAGCTGTTTTCCCACAAATTGAAGTATAAAATCCCCTTTTTGAATAAATTTTCACCTATAAGTAGCTTCATTTCATTAAGTATTAAATAGAAGATAAGAGGTTATTTATTGTGTATAAAGGGATATTGCAACTTATTCATAGTTTCTTCTAAACTTGTAGCGTTAGTGTGTATATATACAATTAGTTTTACTATTATATTGCTATAGACCCATAAATGTAGTGGTTTTCAATTATTTTAGCTAGTTATCAGTGATAGATACTGTTTTCCTACAAATTGAAGTATAAAATCCTCTTTTTAGAATATTTGCACCTATAAGTAGCTTTATTACATAGCTATAAATAAAGAGTAAGAGGTTTTTTTATAGTGATATAACGTTATATTGCAGCATTTTTTCATAGTTTCCTTTGTAAACTGTAGCGTTTATTGTCTATTATACATATAGTTTTAACTTTATCATATAGTGCATAAACCCATAACATGTAGTGTTTTCAATGATATTAGCTATTATCGGTGATATATAGCTTTTTTCTACAATTGATTATAAAATCCTCTTTTAGAAAAATTTGCACCTTAAGTGCTTACATTACATTAAGCTATTAAATAGAAGAAGTAATTAGGTTGTTATTGTGATATAACGTTATATTGCCAAGCGTTTTTCATAGTTTCTCTAAAACGTAGCGTTATTGTGGTATATATCATTAGTTTTTACTTATTATATTGCTATAACCTATAAATGTACGTGTTTTCAAATGATTTTAGCTAGTTATCAGTGATATATATAGCTGGTTTTCCTAAAATTGAAGTATAAATCCTCTTTTAGAATAATTTGCACCTATAAGTAGCTAACATTACATAAGCTAATTAAATAGGCAGAGTAGAGGTTATTTATTGTGATATAACCGGTATATTCTTGCAAGCGTTTTTCATAGTTTCTTGTAAACCCCTGGTAGCGTTTATTGTAATATATATCAAGTATTTTACTTATCATATTGCTATAAACCCATAAATGTAGTGATTTTCATGATTTTAAAGCTAGTTAATCAGTGAAGAGTGGTTTTTTTTTCTACAAATTGAAGTATTTTCTTTATACTGTAGCTACTATAGCTTTTTATATTTGGAGAAAAAAAACCTATATTTACAAAATGTATAGCTTAAAATATATGTATTTTTCATGAAATTTAGATATCAATTTTAATCTTAAAAAAACAATGTTTTTTTTCAAGATTTTAATGTATTTTTGAATGTTAAATAATGTCGAATATTTTAACTTATGCAGCTATTTACACACGATATTTTACAATGTTATGAGCTAAAAATATGGATTTTTCATGGGAACATTTAGGTATCAATTTTAATCTTAAAAACAACGTTTTTCCAGTATTTTTGAATCATGTTTTATTGAAAGCCTAAAAATGCCGAAATTTACATATTCAGGCGGCACTTTTACACAACTAATACTTTACAATATTATGAGCTTTAAAAGTGTGTATTTTTCATGAAAATACGGTATCAATTTTAATCTTAGAAACAACGTTTTTTTTTCAAGTGTTGTACTGTAGTTTTGAAGGACTAAAAAATGTCGAAATTGACATATTCGCCCTTTTTTTTGATTAGAAAATTCAAACATGTTAGATTATAGTGTTTTCCGTTAGAAATTGCTATCTTAAAACTACTGTAAGCTTATATAAGGAGTTTGAGACACTATAATTGTGATACAATTGTATATATACGTGTTTTTTCATAGTTTCTTCTAAATTTGTAGTGTTATATTCAATTAATATACAGGAATTTACCTTATGATATGCTTTATGTCCACAAAATGTGTTTCTTTTCAATATTTTAGCGATTTATCGGTGATATAGAGCTTTGTCCTACAAATTGAGTATACAATCCATTTTTAATAATTTGGACCTCTAAGTAGCTTACATTACATTATCTAATTAAATAGAAGAGTAAAGAATGGTTTTTATTGTGAATAACGGTATATTGCAAGAGTTTTTCATAGTGTTCTTGTAACTGTAGCGTTTTGTATATAATAAAAGTAGTTATACTATCATATTGCTATAAACCATAAATGTAGTGTTTTCAATGATATTAGCTATTTATCGTGATATATACTGTTTTCCTACAAAATTGAAGTAAAAATCCTCTTTTTAGCAATAATTTTTGCACCTATAATGTAGGCTTTCATTACTTAATCTATTAAATCGAAGCAGTAGAGGTTATTTATTGTGATATAACTGTATCTTTCAGCGTATTTTCATAGTTTTCTTGTAACTGTAGCGTTTTGTATTATAACAAGTAGTTTTACTTTATCATTTGCTATAAACCCGATAGAAAGTAGTGTGTTGCTAATGATATATTAGCTATTTCTCGGTGATATTACTGTTTTTCCTACAAATTGCAGTATAAAATCCTCTTTTTCAGAATATTTTGCAACCTGATAAGTACTCACATTACCTTACAGCTATTAAATAAAAGAGTAAGACGTTATTTATGTGATATAACGGGTATATTGCCAGCGTTTTTCATAGTTGTTTCTTCGAACTGTAGCGTTATTGTATATATACAATTAGTTTACTTATTATATTGCTATAAACCCATAAAATGTAGTGTTTTCAATGATTTTAAGCTAGTTATCAGTGACATATAGCTGTGTTTCCTAACAAATTGAAGTATAAAACCTCTGTTTTAGAATAATTTGCAACTATAAGTACTTACATACATTGAAGCTATTAAATAGAAAGTAAGAGGGTTATTTATTGTGATATAACGGTATATGCCCTTGTAAGCGTTTTTTTCATAGTTTCTTTGTAACTGTAGCGCTATTGTATATATAGCAAGTAGTTTTACTTATCATATTGCTATAGAGACCATAAAATTAGTGTTTGTTTTTCAATGAATTTTAGCTAGTTATCAGTGAAGAGTGTTTTTTGTCTACAAATTGAGTATTTTTCTTGATATCTGTAGCTATATAGCTTTTTAATACATTTGCTACAACTATATTTTACAAAGAATGAAGTAAATATATGTATTCCCAAATGTGTATTTCATGAAATTTAGCATACAATTTTAATTCACCTAAAAAACCATGTTTTTTTCAAGAATTTAATGTATTTTTGAAATGTTAATAATGTCGATATTTTTACATTATGCAGCACTTTTACACCAACTATATTTTTACAATGTTCTGAGCTAAAAATATGGATTTTTCATGAAATTTAGGTATCAATTTTAATCTAAAAACAACGTTTGTCCAAGTATTTTAATGTATTTTTTGAAAGCCCTAAAAAATGTCGAAATTTGAACATTATCAGTACCCTTTATCACACAACTAATACTTTTACAATATTAATGAGCTTTAAATGTGTATTTTTCATGAAAATACTGTATCAATTTGAATCTTAAAAGAACAACGTTTTTTCAAGTGTTTTAATGTATTTTGAAGGACTAAAATGTCGAAAATTGACATTATTCAGCCCTTTTTTTTATAGAGAAATTCAAAATGTGGAATTATAGTTGTTTTCGTTCGAAATTGCTATCTTAAACTACTGTAAGCTATAATAGGAGTTTGAGACACTATATTGTGATACAATTGTATATTATACGTGTTTTTCATAGTTTCTTCTTATTGTAGTGTTATATCATTAATATAAGGAATTTACCTTATGATAATGCTTATATATCCACAAAATGTGTTCTTTTCAATGATTTTAGCTAGTTATTGGTGATATATAGCTGTTTTCCTACAAATTGATGTATACAATCCTTTTTTTAGAATAATTTGGACCTATAAGTAGCTTACATTACATTAAGCTAATAAACAGAAGAGTAAGAGGGTATTTATTGTGATATAACGGTATATTGCAAGCGTTTTTCATAGTTTCTTGTAAACTGTAGCGTTATTGTATATATACAAGTAGTTTACTTATCATATTGCTATAAACCCATAAAATGTAGTGTTTTCAATGATATTAGCTATTTATCGGTGATATATAGCTGTTTTCCCTACAAATTGAAGTATAAAATACTCTTTTTAGAATAATTTGCACCTATAAGTAGCTTACATTACATTAAGCTATTAAATAAAAGGTAACAGGTTATTTATTGTGATATAACGGTATATTGCAAGCGTTTTTCATAGTTTCTTCTAAACTGTAGGTTATTGTATATATACAAGTAGTTTTACTTATTATATTGCTATAACCCCATAAAATGTAGTGTTTTGCATGATTTTAGCTAGTTATCAGTGATATATAGCTGTTTTCCTACAAACTGAAGTATAAAATCCTCTTTTAGAATAATTTGCACCTATAAGTAGCTTACACTATATTAAGCTATTAATAGAAGAGTAAGATGTTATTTATAGTGATAAAACGGTATATTGCAAGCGTTTTTCATAGTTTCTTCTAAACTGTAGCGTTATTATATATATACAAGTAGTTTTTACTTATTAAATGCCATAAACCCATAAATGTAGCGTTTTCAATGATTTTAGCTAGTTATCAGTGATATATAGCTGTTTTCACCTACAAATTGAAGTAGAAAATCCTCTTTTTAGAATAATTTGCACCTATAAGTAGCTTACATTACATTAAGCTATTAAATAGAAGCGTAAGAGGTTATTTATTGTGATATACGGTATATTGCACGTTTTTCATAGTTTCTTCTAACGGTAGCGTTATTGTATATATACAAGTAGTTTTACTTATCATATTGCTATAAACCCCTAAAATGTAGTGTTTTCATGATATTAGCTATTTATCGGTGATATATAGCTGTTTTTCCTACAAATTGAATATACAATCCTTTTTTTTAGAAAAAATTTGCACCTATAAGTAGCTTACATTACATTAAGCTAATAAATAGAAGAGTATGAGGCTATTTATTGTGATATAAAGTATATTGCAAGCGTTTTCATAGTTTCTTGTAAACTGTAGCGTTATTGTATATATACAAATAGTTTTACTTATCATATTGCTATAAACCCATAAATGTAGTGTTTTCAATGATTTTAGCTATTTATCGGTGATTTACAGCTGTTTTCCTACAATTGAAATATAAAATCCTCTTTTTAGAATAATTTGCACTATAAGTAGCTTACATTACATTAAACTATTAAATAGAAGAGTAAGAGGTTATTTATTGTGATATAACGGTATATTGCAAAGCGTTTTTTCATAGTTTCTTCTAACTGTAGCGTTATTGTATATATATACAAGTAGTTTTTTCTTATTATATTGCTATAAACCCATAAAATGTAGTGTTTTCAAAATAGCTTTTCTAGCTAGGTTCAAGTGTAAATATTTT
>JACEEZ010022194.1:0-7500 GCA_016584305.1 Chionoecetes opilio
GAGGGGAGAGGAGAGAGAGAGAAAAGGGGAGAGAAAAGGGGAAGAGGACAGACAGATGGGAAATGGGAAAAACAGAAAAAACAGAATGGAGAGGACAAAGGAGAGAAAGAAGAAGACAGAAGAAGATAGAAGAGAAGACAGACAAACAGAGGAGAAGAGACAAACGGGGACACAGAGGTTACAGGGGACAGAGAGGGGGTATAGGGGACAGGCAGAGAGATAAAGAGACAGACAAAAAGAGAGAAACAGACAGACAGACAGACAGAGACAGAGGCAGAAAGAGACACAGACAGACAGACAGACAGACAGAATCCTTCCAAAACTCATTACAAGCAATTTTCACGCACCACAACACACAATACATTACCTAAACATGTAAAAACACATTAAAACAAACATATTCCCAGTAATACACAAACGTCAAAACCTTCGTCAGATCAAACACCTTCAGGAGACCATAAGAGTTACTGTGAGAAAGTTCTTTGTTGTTTTAATGAAGTAATTGTTCCGAATATTGTGTATTTTAAACTTTATTCTTTTTTTTGTAATTTATAGCTTCGGTATTTCGCTTGACTGAAGATGAAGAAAGTTTTGTTTTTTTTGGTTTTTGTGTGTTCCTCTCTCTCTCTCTTCCTCTCTCTTTTCTCTCTTCTCTCTCTTCCTCTTCTCAAGTCGTTTTTATCCCTTTTTTATTTCCCCTTTCCCTTTTCCTTCTCTCTCTCTCTCTCTTCCTTCTCTCTCTCTTTCTCCTCTTCTCTTCTCCTCTTCAAGTGTTTTTACCCTTCCTTTTTTTTCTATTTTCTTTTCCCCTCTCTCTTCTCTCCTCTTCTTCCTTCTCTCTTCTCTCCTTTCTCTCTCTCTCTCCTTTTCTCTCTCTCTCTCTCTCTCTAAAAGCGTTTTATCCCTTCCTTTTTTTCCCATTCCTTTTCCATTTCTCTCTCTCCTCCCTCTCTCTCTCTCTCTCTCTCCTCTCCCTCTCTCTCTCTCTCTCTCTCTCCTCTCTCTCTCTCCCCTTTCCTTCTTTATATCTTCCCCTTTCCTTTTTCCCCCTCCCCTCCTTTTTTCCCATCTCCTCACTCCCTTTCTATCTCCCATCCCCCCTTTCCCCTTTCTTCCCCCCTCCTACCCCTTTTCTTTCCTTTCCCCCTATCTCCCTTCCCTTTCCCACCTCCTTCCTCTTCCTTTTATCACTAATAAAACCCCTCCCCCCTCCCCCCTCCCATTTCTTTTTTCCTCCCCATTCCTATTTTCTCCTCCATTTCCTTTCCTTTTTTTCTCCATTTCCCCCTTTTCCCCCCTTTTTCCTATCCACCCTCCACCCTTCCCTTCCACCTCCCCTTTCTCTCCCTCCTATCCCTTTCCCTTTTCTCCTCCTCCCCATCCCCTTCTCTCCACCCATCCACCCATCCAAACCACATCCTTGTCACATCCTCTCATCTACACCACACATCTCACAGCCTTGTCCTAGTCACACCCACGCCCATATCACACCCGAGAGGCCACGCCCTTAGCCACGCCTCGTCGACCTTCCCTTACACCCACATCATTAATATCACTGAGGTTCCTATGTTTTTCTTTCCTTAATTTAAGTTTATTCATTTATTTATATTTTCCTTTATTAATGTTATGGGGATTTTTCCACTGAGAAATTCGGGCGGTTACTGTCCCCCACGAGCAAGGGGATTGGGGGTTTGGGGGGGTTTTTGGAGGGCCCAGCTACCAAAGTCGGGAATAATGAGCCCAATCACACCGGGAGGAGAAAAAGGGATCGCGGGTTCCCTTCGCGGGACAAGCCAGGGGGAATGACACCACAATGACCTTCAAATCATCAAGGAAATAGTTTAAAGGGAGAATGGACAGGTAAAAAACAAAAAAACAAACAATAACAACAACAAAAGTTTTTAGTACTAAAAAAGAGAAAAAAGATCAAAAACTCGTGTGTGTGTGTGTTGTGGTGTGTGTGGTTGTGTGTGTTGGGTGTGTGTTTTGTGACCTTGGAACCAATAAAAAGAAAAGAAAGAGAAACGGTCCAAACAACGCCTTAGGAACAACAATACCACATACCACCAACCCCCACCACCACCACCACCCCCACTACCACCACTACCACCACCACCACGACCAACACCCCCACCACCAACACCCACCAACACCACCACCAACACCCCCACCACTAACCCCTACCACCACCACCCCTACCACCACCACCACCACCCAAAACCCCCCACCCACCACCCCAACACCACCACGACCAACACCACCACACCACCAACCACCACCACCAACCACCAACACCCCCACTCCACCACCCCACCCCCCGCCAACACCAACACCACCACCACCACCCCAATACCACCACCACCACCACCCCCCCCCACCCCCCACCACCACCACCACCCCCACCACCAACACCACCACCACCACCACCCCCCAGACCAACACCCCCACCCCCACCACCAACACCACCACCACCCTACCATACCACCACCCCGACCAACACCCCCCGCCAACACCACCCCACCACCACCACCCCCACCACCAACACCACCAAACCACCACCACCACTAAACAATTAAAACTTCCAGAGATCCTTCTGCCTTCAAATCCCCCCCCCCGACCACACCACACACACAAAAACACCCCCACACCCCCACACACAGGGGGTCATAACCCACAACCTTGACTTTCGTTTTCCGGACTCGCAGAACGAACATTTTTTTTTTTTATTTATGGATTTTTTTTTTTGTTTTTAAGAGCGAGCGAGAGAGAGAGAGAGAGAGAGGAGAGAGAGGAGAGAGAAGAGAGAGAGAGGAGGAGGAGGAGAGAGAAGAGAGAGAGGAGGAGAGAGGGGAGAGGAAGAGGGTTATCACCACATACCTCTCTCTCTTTCCCCCCTCCCTTTTTTCTTTTTACCCACACACACAAAACACACACATACATCTCTTCCTTTACCTACGCAGATAATATTTACCTACAATATTTTAAAGGGAATTTCCCCACAGTTTTAAAAGACACAAAAAGCATTAAAAAACCCCAAAAACGACCTTCAAAAGGTTTTTGTTTTGTCTCCTCTTTATATTACTTGTACTCAATGCCTTAAACCCCATTGGGGCCCCCCTCCCCCTAATTCCCCCGGGGACCCCCCCCCTCCCCCCCCCCCCCCCTTTCCCCCTTCCCCCCTTCCCTTCCCCCTTTTATTTTCCTGTACTTTTTTCCCCCCCCCCTTTTTTTTCCCCTTTTTTTTTTCCTTCCCTTCCCCCCCTTCCTTCCCTTCCCTTTTCCCCCTTTCCCTCCCCCTTTCCCTTTTTCCCCAGGGTTTTCCTTTCTTTTTTTTCCTTGTATTTTTCTTCCCCTTCCCCCTTCCCTTCCCCCCCCTTCCCTCCTCCCTTCCCCTTTTTTCCCCCCCTCTCCCCCTTTCCCATGGCATTTTTCCCTTTTATTTTTTCCTTTGTACGTTCCCCCTTTTCCCTTCCCCCTTCCCTTCCCCCCCCCCCCCCCTCCTTCCCTTTTCCCTTCCTCTCCCCTCTTCCCATGCACCCTTTTTTTTTTATTTTTCTGTACTTTTCTCCCCTTCCCTTTCCCCCCCTTCCCATTTTTTTCCCCTTCCTCTCTTTTCCCCTTTTTCCCAATTACCCTTTCTCTTCATTTTCCTTGTACTTTTCTTCCCCTTCCCTTCCCCTTCCCTTCCCCTTTCCCTTCCCCTTCCCTTTTTCCCTTCCCTTCCCTTCCCCCCCCTTTCCCCTTCCCTTTCCCTTCCCTTTTTCCCCTTCCCCCCCTTCCTCTCCTTTCCTTTAAATTTTTATCCTTCTTTTTTCTTTTTCTGTTTTAAACCCCCTTCCCCTTCCCTTCCCCCCTTCCCCTTCCCCCCCCCCCCTCCCCTGCCCGTCTTTCCAGCGGCCTTCACAGCACCTGGACACCTGCGCCACAATCACAACCTTCACCTACCTGTAATAGAAAGAAAAAAACATAAGAATAGGTCCTATATGATAAAATTTATGTATCAAAAGGAAAAACAGGAGAAAAAGTACATAAGTTAAGAGGAAAGTTAACTAGGATAAAAACTATGTATCTTTTTATGATGTTAATAATGTACATAAGTAAAGGATATAGTTAATGTATAAAAGAGGTAAAAAGGAGTAGAAGTAAAATGAGTATAAAGTAGTACATGAGTTGAGGAAAAAGTTGTCATGTAGAAAAATGATCAAATAAACTGTATATTTTTTTATGAAAAGTTAAAATGCCTGGAAAAATAAGGAGGAAAAAGTATACGAGTTGATGGAAAAGCTAATGTCATAAAAACAGTATGAAAACCAATGTATTTTTAGATAGGTTGATGTGTAAAAAGTACGTCAAACTGATGATGATGATGATGTATAAAAACTACATAAATGCTAATGTATGTTTAAATGAAAGATTAATGTAAAAAAAAAGGATAAAAAACTATGTATATTTATATGAAAAGTTAATGTTCACGTGTCTGGAAAATAAAGGACAACAAAATACATGAGTTGAGGGAAGAGTTTTAATGGAGAAAAAGTATGAAAACTAATGAAGTTTTATGAAAAGTTAATGTGACTGAAGTAAAATGGAGGGGGGAAAAAACATGAAGAAAGAACTTAAAAAATGATGAATATGAGAATAGTTATTGTCCTTTGATTCTCCCCCCTCCTCTTCCCTCCTCCCCGCCTCCCTCCGCTCTCCCCTTTTCTCTTTCTTCTCCCTCCCTCCCTTCTCCTGCCAAAAGCCTGCGGGCTTTCCTCCGCCCCCTCTCCCCCTCCCTTTTAAAATCGCAATATGATGAATAAATATAAAATAAAAATCTAGTAAAATCATCATCTCGGTTTCTCCCAGGATCAATGCGGCAAAACAGCTTCTATAACAAGGCCTTCAGCACAAAAAAATCGTCTCGCAAATCTCTGTAAAGAAAAAGGAGTTGAATATATAAACTTATGGGACCATTTTATAGCCAACCGATTCTCTTCCGAAACGATGGTCTCCACTTAAATTCAGTTGTTCGCACGCTCGGTAGGCTACTCAATGACGCGGTAACTAACTACAAATCAAAAACTCCCAGCAGGTAGAAGTTTTCCCACAACAACCTAAGCTCTCGTTCCGTAATGTAAGTTCTCGTTTGCACAAAGCACCAAATCTAGTTCCCGCAAAGCCCCAACTACCCATCCCGATATTAAAGCTTGTTACTTTAATGCCCGTAGTATAAAGTAACAATTTCATGATCTAGAGGAACTAGTTTATTCAGAACAATACGACATCATCGGAATTTCAGAGTCTGGATAATACGACCAATAGAGATTTTTTGGCTGAATTTGCGATACGGGGTATAAACTTATTAAAGTTCAGAAAGACTTCGGAAGAGAAGGAGGAGGTTGTATTGTTGTATATAAAAGTCTGCTTCACCCCTGTAGTATCTAAGCACGAAATCTGATAACATTAATGTAATTTCGTTCACTAAATCGTCATTCTCAAAAAAGTAGTAATGTCTTGTTATCGAACCTCCAGCTCAAACAAATACAAATTTGCGACGAAACTCTATGAACAAATAGCGGAAAAAATTTTTTTAAAGTTCTCACAAACGAAAGCGTAATATTCGGTGATTTTAATATTCCGCTACAAGTTGGGGCGCCTCACTGACAAAATACCATCGGGGCACACTCTCTATTCAAATCTCCAAGAAAGTGCTTTATTACAACACGTGGATCAACCAATCGAGGGCGAAAATATTCTAAGATCTTAGTTTCACAACTAACAGAAAAATCTTAGTCAGTAACGTTAACGTCGGATCGAATTAGTCGCAGTGAACCACCGGGCGATTACTTCGGTAATTAACATCAGTAAGGACAGCGAAGTCGAAAAAGTAAAGAAAAAGTCTTGATTATCGAAAGGGCAGCTCAGAAACTAAAAAAGAATCTTAGGGCCAACACCGATTGAATGTTATCCAGAAGTAACGACATAAATGTGCATGGAAGAATTCACCGGTAGCTTAACTTAGCAAATTACTATCCTCAATACCGATGCGAATAGCGATCTCTTCAAAACATTAACCCGAAATGGTGGACCCGCGAAATCAAGACAGCTTGCCAGCCAAAAAGCGTTCATATGAAAAACACAAGAAACACAAAATGAAGACGACAAACGCGATCACGACAGAAATTAAGCCGAAATACGAAAAAACTCATTTCAAGCAGAGCAAGAAAAATTTTGAAGTACGTATTGCCGGAAATGAGCAAATCAAACCCTAAAGAATTCTAAAGCTATGTTAAAAAGAAAAAAATACATGACGTCAACAATAGCGGCCGTTTCCATAATAATGGAGAAACCACAGAAAATGAAGTATCTATGGCGGATACTCTAAAGAACTTTTGGCATCCAGTTCTTCACAAAGGACAAAACACGCCAAAATCTCCCCACCCCGACAACCAGCAAAGGACTTGCCTCAGCTCATAACCTTTCAGGAAGGTGACATTTTGCCGCAGATAAATAAACAATGAATTACAAGGGCTACGGTCATGACAATTTCGCCACGCATATTAAAAGAAGCAAAAGAACGAAATAGTAAAACCACTTCCATCTTATTTAATAAGTCTTTACTCACACGGAAAATTACCGTGCGAAGGAAGCTTAGCAAAATGTCACACCCATATTTAAAAGGAAGCAGTCGCAGCCCGGAAACTATAGCCAATCAGTTTAACACAGTTGCTCGGAAAAAAATTTAATGGAAATCCACATAAGAGACAAACTCGTGAAGTTCTAGAAGAAAAATGACATAATCAAAGATTCGCAGCATGATTCAGAAATAAACGCTTCATGCCTCTCAAACTTACTTGATTTTACATAGTGTATTCAAATGTACGTACAACACGGAGGGCAGTAGACGTAGTTTACCTCGGTATTTCAAATAAGCGCTCGACAAAGTTCTCAGTAAGCGTTCATTGCAAGTAAAAGCTCATAGTGGATAACAGGCCATCTTCAGTTGGATAGAAAACTGGCTGGTCAAATCGTCAAAAAAAGGGTTAGGTAATAAATGGAAATTCTTCTGAAGGAACAGTGTAAATAGTGGTGTTCCTCAAGGATCAGTTCTCGACCCTATCTGTATCTTAATTATACATAAATGACATTGGACGAGATCACAATGCAGGATATATCGAAATTGCGATGACACGAAAAATCACAAACATAGCCTCTACGAATCTCAGCGACATCATACAAAACGAATTACAACCGCTACCCTGAATGGTCAAAAACATGGCACTATTGAATTATAAAGCCTTGACAAATGTCATTGTACTACATTTATGCGGTATAAACAAACCTCATAAAAGTTACGTGATGAACGATTTACAACTAACAAGTGTTGATAAAGAAAGATTTAGCGTTATAATCTCGAAGGATCTCAAACCGAATAACCAAATTATAGAGGTAGTAAAACTGCAAATAAAATTGGTTGCTTTATGCGAACTTTCAGTTTAAATCTGAAAAAGTTAT
>JACEEZ010022194.1:12500-15000 GCA_016584305.1 Chionoecetes opilio
AAAGAGAAAAACAAGAGAAAAGTCAATTCAATATCATTCCAAACGCCACGTACATAAATTTTGACTTCAAATAGATTAAAATACCCTGAAAAAACTAAGGATAAAAGGAAAGTACAGGTATTTGGACATTTGCTATTATTGCTTTATATATAAGAAACAATTTTGTCTGACTAAAAAGGAGATAGAGAAAACAAGAGAAAAGTCATACCAATGTCACATGCAAACGCCATTTAATTATATTTTGGACTTCGAATAAATTAAAATACCCGGAAAAAAACGAAGATAAAGAGAACGAATTGATTGAAATACCCTGAAAAACAAAGATAAAGAGAACGAATTGATTGAAATACCCTGAAAAACAAAGGATAAAGAGAACGAATTGATTGAAATACCCTGAAAAACAAAGATAAAGAGAACGAATTGATTGAAATACCCTGAAAAACAAAGATAAAGAGAACGAATTGATTGAAATACTCTGAAAAACAAAGATAAAGAGAACGAATTGATTGAAATACTCTGAAAAACAAAGATAAAGAGAACGAATTGATTGAAATACTCTGAAAAACAAAGGATAAAGAGAACGAATTGATTGAAATACTCTGAAAAACAAAGGATAAAGAGAACGAATTGATTGAAATACTCTGAAAAACAAAGGATAAAGAGGACGAATTGATTGAAATACTCTGAAAAACAAAGGATAAAGAGAACGAATTGATTGAAATACTCTGAAAAACAAAGGATAAAGAGAACGAATTGATTGAAATACCCTGAAAAACAAAGGATAAAGAGAACGAATTGATTGAAATACTCTGAAAAACGAAGATAAAGAGAACGAATTGATTGAAATACCCTGAAAAACAAAGGATAAAGAGAACGAATTGATTGAAATACTCTGAAAAACAAAGGATAAAGAGAACGAATTGATTGAAATACTCTGAAAAACAAAGGATAAAGAGAACGAATTAATTAGAATACCCTGAAAAACAAACAAAGGCTAAAAGGAAAGAGTCAAAAGGCACAAACATTTGGGTGACATTCTAGCCGGCAATGAGGCGGGAGTAATTCCTGCTAGGCTGACGTAATTATCCCTCAATGAAGCCTCTTTACCGGGATTTGGGAAGCCAAAACCCCGTCACTTGTTAAAGCCCTGGCCAAAACACTCTTTAAACCGCATTTTTTTTACATCACAAAGGTAAACTCTAAAAAAAATAAAAAAAATTATAATCACCTCTAGTAAAATCTCTAGTTTAGTATTTTTTTCCCAACACAAAAATAGATAAATACGACATCACTTGTTGCTGCTCTGTCCAAAACACTCTTTAAGCCGCATTTTTTCTTACAACACAAAGGTAAATAAAAAATAATGATAATTAATAATCTCTAAACACCTCTATAAAAGTAATCTCTAGTTTAGTATTTTTTTCTCAAACACGAAGATAAATAAATACGACTTTACTGGTTGCTGCTCTATCCAAAACACTCTTTAAGCCGCATTTTTTTTACATCACAAAGGTGTTTCTAAAAAACAAAAACAAAAAAAAGGAAAAGTCTTAACACTTCTAGTAAAAGTAATCTCTAGTTTAGTATTTTTTTTTTCCAACACAAAGAAAAATAAATACGACATCACTTGTTGCTGCTCTGTCCAAAACCTCTTTAAGCTGCATTCTTTTTTTTTTTTTTACATCACAAAGGCAAATTCTAAAAAAAAAAAAATCTAAACACATCTAGTAAAAGTAATCTCTAGTTTAGTAATTTTTTCAACACAAAGATAGATAAATACGACATCACTTGTACCTGCTCTGCCTAAAACCCTTTGCAAAAATACTGAATACAAACCTCTATTTACCTCACCTGATTTTCGAAGTAATTAATTAAGAACATCAGGTTAATTAGACATAGCGGGAAGAACAAATTATGTACCTGGAAATAAATGTCACACGAATAAGTCAAAAACAAAAAACTATTATATACTATTAAACGCTGTGTAAAAAAAAAAAAAAAAAAAAAAAAAAAAGGACCTTGAAAATAGCCACACGAGTAAGTCAAAACAAAAGAAATTATTTAAACTATTCATCATTGTGTAAAAAATCAAAAATCTGTACATGAAAATATCAAAATGTCTTGAAAAAGGAAAGGATGGGTAATATATCAATACTTTTATCAATGCAAGTCAAAACAAAAGAAATGATTATTAACACTATTAACATTTATTCACCATTAACCCCTTGAGACCCAGAACGTAATTTCCATTGTAATTTGGGTACCATTAGACGAATTTTTAGTGAATGTAAGGAATGTTTTATGGATATGACCTGTTTAGTATCCTTGTCCACTAACTAATTTGGTATATTCAGTTACTTTTCGTAATTTTATGGCTAACAACAGACGATTTTTTATGTAGCAAGGAAAGATATGGGCGTGAAGGGGTTAAGCATTGTGTAAAGAACAAGATATGTACAGGAACAAATCAAAACATGTCTTGAGAAAGGAAGAGTGAGTT
>JACEEZ010022194.1:20000-22500 GCA_016584305.1 Chionoecetes opilio
TGGGGTGGGTGGGTGGGTGGGTGTGGTGGGTGGTGGGTGTGTGTGGTGGTGTGTGGGTGGGTGGGTGGGTGGTGTGGTGGTGTGTTGGGTGTGGGTGTGTCTGTGTCTGTGTCTGTGTGTGGGTGTGGGTGTGGGGGTGGGTGGGTGGGTGGGTGGGTGTGTGTGTGTGTGTGGGTGGGTGGGTGGGTGGGTGTACGTTAAGTGGATTGCTTTTACTCACCTCACTACTATACTACTGTTTACTACTACCTACTACTACTACTACTACTACTACTACTCCCTACTACAAAGACCATCTCTACCTATCAAATTCACTATACTTACAAATACTTACTCGATACTAACTGTGTGTATTACAAAAAAAATACACAAATAATAAAAAGCCCTTATAAACTATATATATAAAAACTTTTTTAACTTTTTCATAAACCCAAGACTAAATACTTTTTCTCACACAAGAAAGCAAAAAATCTTTTGTATATAGGGATGCAAATGTTCTTTGTATTTATTTATCTGTGTGGTGGAAAAAACTACTTAATTTCGACTGTTTTCTACCTTACTAGAGTGTGTTTAGTAATTTGTAATGTAACTTTATGCATGTTAAAAAAAAAAAAAAAATTGACAGTTGAAAAAAAAGGTTTTCCTTAATGTATAATAAGGTTTCCCTGTGATGTGAAAAAAAAATGTAACCAAGCGATAAAAAAATGATTTTCTTTTTAAATTATTTTAAATCTTTTGGTTTTCCTTTTTCCTTATAAAAATGTGGTTTTCTTTTTCCCCAATGTAACAAATAGTTTTTTCTTTCCACAAGGTTCATGATAAAAATTGTGTTTGTATTTTTCAGTGTGTATAAAATAGTGTTTCCTTTTTCTCTTGTTTAATAGTTTTCTGTTAGTAGGGGATAACAAATATGTTTCTGCCTTTTTTAGGACTTCGTGAAAACATATGGTTTTTCCTTTCCACATGTCAATGTAATAAATCTGGTTTTCTTTTTACATATGATATTTAATATTTTTTTTTAAGGTTTGTTTGTTTTTCCTTTTCAGATGTTTAATAGTGTTATTTTTTTTACTACTATTTATGGTGGTTTGATAGACGTGGTAATAAATAGTGGTTTTCCTTTTTCCCACAGGTGCTGGTAACGATTGGGGGTTTGGACTAAGGTTAAAGGCCACAAGGAAGACGTATAGCACGGTAGATGGCAGAATTAACCACATACACCACAAAGCAAGCCATCACTATCTCCCTTTCTGATAGCACTACCACCACCCTCACCACCACCCTCCGCCTCATGTAAGTACTATGCTATCATTTCTCTGTCTTTAACCCCTTGAGATCCAGAACGTAATTTGCATAGACATTTGACTACTATTAGACGATTTTTTTAGTTAATATAAGCAATATTTTATAGATATGACCTGTTTAGTACCTTGTCAAGTAACTGATTTGGTATATTAGTTAGTTATCGTAATTTTATGGCTAAGTACCTATTTTATGTAGGTACTGTGTTATCTTTGGTCGCTGTCTTAAGGGCCTATCGCGTATGTTTTGATAGACTCTTGCATGGGCGGGTCTTCACTTAGCAGTTTTGTTAGACCGTGTGTAGTTTTTTGGAGTCTCAAGGGTAATGTTAAAAAAAAAAAATTATGTTTTTTTTTTTTTTTTTACGTTGGAGCCTATAGCGCCTGTAGGCTATTCTTTATTCATCATAATATATCATTTATGTATGTGGCAGTGGGTTTCTTGGTTTGATGAGGCCTTTACTTAATTGTGTTGGCGTATAGTAAGATGCAGCAGAATTTGGGTTTTAAAGTAATGTGGCAAGAAGAGTGAAGTATTTGAGCTATGGTGTGGTGTTATCGACGCATTCTTTGTAGTGGGTAGAAAGAAAAACGAGTTAGTACGCGTTATAAGCTTGGGAAGAAAATTAGTACTGTTGGATGTGATAAACAGAAGGAAATTGTTGTACTTTTAACATGTTGCAAGAAAGACTGGAAGAATTAAGACTGTTAGATGTAATAAAAAGACTGGCAAAATTAAGAATGGTAGATGTAATGAAAAGACTGGCAAAATTAAGACTGTTGGATGTAATAGAAAGACTGGAAAAATTAAGACTGTTGGATGTAATGAAAAGACTGGCAAAATTAAGACTGTTGGATGTAATAGAAAGACTGGAAAAATTAAGACTGTTGGATGTAATGAAAAGACTGGCAAAATTAAGACTGTTGGATGTAATAGAAAGACTGGAAAAATTAAGACTGTTGGATGTAATGAAAAGACTGGCAAAATTAAGACTGTTGGATGTAATAGAAAAACTGGAAAAATTAAGACTGTTGGATGTAATGAAAAGACTGGCAAAATTAAGACTGTTGGATGTAATAGAAAGACTGGACAAATTAAGACTGTTGGATGTAATAGAAAGACTGGACAAATTAAGACTGTTGGATGTAATAAAAAGACTGGAAAAATTTAGACTGTTGTATGTAATAAAAAGACTGGA
>JACEEZ010022194.1:27500-30000 GCA_016584305.1 Chionoecetes opilio
TTCCTTAATTTCTTCCTTAATTTCTTCCTTAATTTCTTCCTTAATTTTAGTCCTTAATTTCTTCCTTAATTTCTTCCTTAATTTTCTTCCTTAATTTCTTCCTTAATTTTCTTCCTTGATCATTTTCTTCCTTGATAATTTTCTACCTTATTCATTTTCTTCTATATGTATTTTCTTCCTTAACAATTTCTTCCTTTATCTGGCAACGATGCAAGAAAACCCTGTGACTTGAATGGGGAAAACTAACTTTCTCTCTTTCCTCTCTCTTTCTCTCTCTTTATTTTTTCTCTTTCTTTCTCATATAATGTCTCTTTATATTCCTCACATCCTTTCTTTCCACTAGTATTGTTTCCTTTCTCTCTCTCTCTCTCTCTCTCTCTCTCTCTCTCTCTCTCTCTCTTCTCTCTCTCTCTCATCTCTCCTCTCTCTCTCTCTCTCTCTCTCTCTCTCTCTCTCTCTCTCTCTCTCTCTCTCTCTCTCTCTCTCTCTCTCTCTCTCTCTCTTTTCTTCCAAGTTTCTTCTTCCCTCAAAGTAGTCACGTTCGCTTGCTTCAAGGAGGAGGAGGAGGAGGAGGAGGTGGAGGTGGAGGAGGAGGAGGAAAGGAGGAGCAGGAGGAGGAGGAGGAGGAAGAGGAGGAGCGTAAGGCATAGGAGTGTGTGGGGGAAGAGGAAGATCTGGGAGAGGAGGAGGAGGAGGAGGAGGAGGAGGAGGAGGAGGAGGAGGTGGAAGAGGAAGAGGAAGAGGAGGAGCAGGAGGAGGAGGAGCAGGAGGAGGAGGAAGAGGAGGAGCGTAAGGCATAGGAGTGTGTGGGGGAGGAGGAAGATCTGAGAGAGGAGGAGGAGGAGGAAGGAGGAGGAGGAGGAGGAGGAGGAGGAGGAGGAGGAGGAGGAGGAGGAGGAGGAGGAGGAGGAGGAGAGGAGGAATATGATTTTGTTTCTCTTTAGTAATGTTGCTTTTTCTTTATTCTATCGTTTCCTTGCAATACATTTTTTCTTGCCTTGATGGGTTTTACTTTCTCTTTATCTCTTTCTATTTCTCTTTCTCTTTATCTCTTTCACTTTCTTTTTATCTTTATGCACTCTGTTCCTTTCCCTGGCTTGGATTTCTGCTCTAGGAAGAAAACACACACACACACACACACGCACACACACACACACACACACACACACACACACACACCACACACACACACACACACACACACACACACGCACACACACACACACCACACACACACACACAGACACACACACAGACACACACACACACACACACACACACACACACACACACACACACACACACACACACACACACACACACACACACACACACACACACACACACACACACACACACACATACAAAAAAGGAAGATACAATATACTTCTTGTACTATACCCCTCTTTTTTTCTCTTTTTTTTCTCTCTCTCTCTAATTACCTGTGTTCGTAGCTCTTCTTAACACCTGTCTACTATAATGATGATGATGATGATGATGATGATGATGATGATGATGATGATGATGATGATGATGATGATGGTGGTGATGGTGATGATGATGATGGTGGTGATGGTGATGGTGATGATGATGATGATAGTGGTGATGATGGTGGTGATGGTGATGATGATGATGGTGATGGTGGTGATGATGATGATAGTGGTGATGATGGTGGTGATGGTGATGATGATGATGGTGATGGTGGTGATGGTGATGATGATGATGGTGGTGATGGTGATGGTGATGATGATGATGATAGTGGTGATGATGGTGGTACCACGATGGTGATGATGATGATGGTGATGGTGGTGATGTGATGGGGATGTGATGTGGTGATGAGGTGGTGATGGTGATGATGATGGTGGTGATGATGATAGTGGTGATGATGGTGATGATGGTGATGATGATAGTGGTGATGATGGTGATGATGGTGATGATGATGATGATGAAGATGATGGTGATGGTGGTGATGATGATGATAGTGGTGATGATGGTGGTGATGGTGATGATGATGATGGTGATGATGATAGTGGTGATGATGGTGATGATGGTGATAAATGATGATGATGAGTGATGGTGAGGTGGTGATGATGATGATAGTGGTGATGATGGTGGTGATGGTGAGGGAATGATGGTGATGGTGGTGTATGGTGATGATGATGATGGTGATGATGATAGTGGTGATGATGGTGGTGATGGTGATGATGATGATGGTGATGATGATAGTGGTGATGATGGTGATGATGATGATGATGAAGATGATGGTGGTGATGATGGTGGTGATGGTGATGATGATGGTGGTGATGGTGATGATGATGATGGTGATGATGATAGTGGTGATGATGGTGGTGATGGTGATGATAATGATGATGATGATGATGATGGTGATGATGATGATGATGGTGATGATGATGATGATGATGATGATGATGATGATGATGATGATGATGATGATGGTGATGAAGATGATGGTGGGGATGGTGATGATGATGGTGATGAT
>JACEEZ010022194.1:35000-40000 GCA_016584305.1 Chionoecetes opilio
GGTATTAGTTACCTTCTATTAGATATGTTGTTATTATTATTATTATTATTATTATTATTATTATTATTATTATTATTATTATTATTATTATTATTATTATTATTATCATTATTATTTATTATTATTATTATTATTATTATTATTATTATTATCATTATTATTATATTATATTATTATTATTATCATTATATATTATTATTTATTATATCATTATTATTATTATTATATTATTATTTTTTATTATTATTATTATTATTATTATCATTATTATTATTATTATTATTATTATTATTATTATTATTATTATTATATTAGTATTAGCTTCTATTAGGTATATTAGTTTTATTCCCTTTACTTTCTATTAACTACCTATTATTAGTTCTTTTATTATCATTTTTTTCTTCTATTATCTATTAGTTTCTATTAGTCTATTAGTTTTATTAGTGTTATTAGTCAAGGAGAGTCCATATAGTCAATACAACTAAAAAACCTTGTTAATTAAATGGTAACTCTCCTGATCTACTTGTATTACCTTTTTCTTCTATAACTTACCTTTTATTAGTTCTATTATTATTATCATTATTATTCTATTAGTTAGCAATGAGAAGTCAAGGAGAGTCCATACTATTATAGCCAATACAGCCAAAAAATCCATGTTAATTATATGGTAACTCTCCTGATCTAGTTGTATTATCTTTACCTTCTATGAATTTCCAATGAAAAGTCAAGGAGAGTCCATAGAGTCAAAATACAACCACTGAATCTCTCCATATGAAAGAGAACCAATTGGATTTACTGACGTGAATGTTTTGAGGCCGCTGTACCTTATGGAGAACAGTGCTCAGAGTGGTGCTATGGTTCTGGCCTCGACTTTATCATCGAATAGCCTTTTTTCCTACTCCCTTTTACCCTCCATTCTACTCTTCATTCTCCTCTTCATTCTACTTCATTCTACTCTCTTTCATTCTACTCTTCATTCTATTCTTCATACTACTCTCTTAATTCTATTCTTCATTCTACCCTCTTCATTCTATTCCATTCTACTCTCTTCATTCTCCTCTTCATTCTATTCCATTCTACTCTCTTCATTCTCCTCTTCATTCTACTCCATTCTACTCTCTTCATTCTCCTCTTCATTCTATTCCATTCTACTCTCTTCATTCTCCTCTTCATTCTATTCCATTCTACTCTCTTCATTCTCCTCTTCATTCTATTCCATTCTACTCTCTTCATTCTCCTCTTCATTCTATTCCATTCTACTCTCTTCATTCTCCTCTTCATTCTATTCCATTCTACTCTCTTCATTCTCCTCTTCATTCTACTCCATTCTGTTCTCTTCATTCTCCTCTTCATTCTACTCCATTCTACTCTCTTCATTCTCCTCTTCATTCTACTCCATTCTACTCTCTTCATTCTCCTCTTAATTATATTCCATTCTACTCTCTTCATTCTCCTCTTCATTCTACTCCATTCTGTTCTCTTCATTCTCCTCTTCATTCTACTCCATTCTGTTCTCTTCATTCTCCTCTTCATTCTATTCCATTCTACTCTCTTCATTCTCCTCTTCATTCTACTCCATTCTACTCTCTTCATTCTCCTCTTCATTCTTTCCATTCTACTCTCTTCATTCTCCTCTTCATTCTACTCCATTCTACTCTCTTCATTCTCCTCTTCATTCTACTCCATTCTACTCTCTTCATTCTCCTCTTCATTCTATTCCATTCTACTCTCTTCATTCTCCTCTTCATTCTACTCCATTCTACCCCTTCATTCTCCTCTTCATTCTATTCCATTCTTTCTCTTCATTCTCCTCTTCATTCTACTCCATTCTTTCTCTTCATTCCTCCTTTATTCCCTTCTACTCTTCATTCTTTCTATATTCATTCTCTCCTCTTCATTCTATTCCATTCTACTCTCTTCATTCTCCTCTTCATTCTACTCCATTCTACTCTCTTCATTCTCCTCTTCATTCTATTCCATTCTACTCTCTTCATTCTCCTCTTCATTCTACTCCATTCTACTCTCTTCATTCTCCTCTTCATTCTACTCCATTCTACTCTCTTCATTCTCCTCTTAATTATATTCCATTCTACTCTCTTCATTCTCCTCTTCATTCTACTCCATTCTACTCTTCATTCTCCTCTTAATTATATTCCATTCTACTCTCTTCATTCTCCTCTTCATTCTACTCCATTCTACTCTCTTCATTCTCCTCTTCATTCTACTCCATTCTACTCTCTTCATTCTCCTCTTCATTCTACTCCATTCTACTCTCTTCATTCTCCTCTTAATTATATTCCATTCTGTTCTCTTCATTCTCCTCTTCATTCTACTCCCTTTTACCTTCCTTTCCACTCTCTTCATTCTATTCCCCTTTATCCTCCATTCTACTCTATTCATTCTCCTCTTCATTCTACTCCATTCTCCTCTTCATTCTACTCCATTCTACTCTATTCATTCTCCTCTTCATTCTATTCTCCTTTCTACTCTCTTCATTCTTCTCCCTTCTCTTCATTCTACTCCATTCTACTCTCTTTATTCTCTTCATTCTAATCCCTTCGTACCCTACTTACAGTATTATTTGTACCGTCACAGTATATACATTTTCTCTATCCCTTTTTCGCAGTAGTTCATGATTATCTCTTATTCTATATTCAGACTTTTTATATATAGAACACTTTTTCCTCTGTCTTTCTTAAGTTAATGGTTTGAGCAGTAACATCATCATCCCTTTTTATCTCCCCTATTTTCCAGTTTACATGTGTTTTTTTTTTTTGCCATAATTGTATCTTTATTTTGATTTTTTCTTTTCTTTGTCATTTTTTCCGTATGTTTCCTTTGTTAGAGCTTTTTTTTTTGGTTTATCATGGTTTTTTTTGCCATAATTGTTTCTTATTATTTTTTTTATTTTCTGTGTCTGTTTTTTTCGTACTTTTCTCTTGTTACAGTTTTTTTTTTTCGGTCTGTCATGTTTTGTTTCGTTTATTTTTTTTTGCCATTTATCGTCTCTTATGATTTTTTTTCTTTTCTTTCCATTTTCTTCACACGTCTTCCTTGTTACAGCTATTATTAATTATTTGTGTATCATGTTATAGTTGTTTTGTTTGGCCATAATTCGTCTCCTATGATTTGTGTTAGTTTGTATTTCAGTTTTTTCTTCATGCGTTTCTCTAGTTATAGTTTTTGTTGTTGCTTTATCAAGACTTACCTTCCCATGTTACAGCTATTTTTTGTGTTATATTATTTTTTTGTGGTTTATCAAGTCTTACCTTCTTCCAGGTTTATCTTACTTTCGTTTTTTTTTCATTTTCCAGTCTCCGTGTGTGATTTTATTTTTGTTTTGTTTTGTCATAATCGACTCCTATGATTTTTTTCTTTTCCTTGTCGGTTTTTTTCGTAAGTTTCCCTTGTTAAAGCAATTATTTTTTTTTGCTTTATCGAGACTTACCTTGTAACAGTTATTTTTTGTGTTATATTTTTTTTTTTTGGTTGATCAAGTCTTACCTTCTTCCAGGTTTATCTTACTTCAGTTTTTTTCTTCATTTCCCAGTTTCCATGTGTGTTTTTTTTTGTTTGTTTTTTTTGTTTGTCATAGTTGACTCCTATGATTATTTTCTTTTCCTTGTCGGTTTTTTTTGTAAGTTTCCCTTGTTAAAAGCAATATTTTTTTTTGGTTTATCAAGACTTACCTTCCCTTGTTACAGCTATTTTTTGTGTTATATTTATTTTTTTGGTTTATCAAGTCTTACCTTCTCCCATGTTTATCTTACTTTCGTTTTTTTTTTCATTTTCCAGTTTCCATGTGTTTTTTTTTTTTGTTTTTTTTGTCATGATCGACTCCTATGATTATTTTCTTTTCCTTGTCGGTTTTTTTCGTACGTTTCCCTTGTTAAAGCAATTATATATTTTTGCTTTATCGAGACTTACCTTGTAACAGTTATTTTGTGTTATATTTATTTTTTTGGTTTATCAAGTCTTACCTTCGTTCATGTTTATCTTACTTTAATTTTTGTTTTCATTTTCCAGTTTCCATGTGTGTTTTTTTTTTTGGTTTTGTTTTGTCATGATCTCGTCTGTTGATATTATTTTTCTTTTCCTTGTCATTTTTTTCCCTACATTTCTTTTGCAACACCTTTTTTTATTTTGCTTTATCAAGACTTACCTTACTTACTTCCCTTCAAGACTTACCTTCCTTTGTTACAGCTATTTTTATGTGTTATTTATTATTTTGGTTTATCAAGTCTTACCTTCTTCCAGGTTTATCTTACTTTCGTTTTTTTTTTTCATTTTCCAGTTTCCATGTGTGTGTTTTTTTTTGTTTTTTTTTTGTTTTGTCATAATCGACTCCTATGATTTTTTTCTTTTCCTTGTCATTTTTTTTCGTACATTTCTCTTGCAACACCTTTTTTTTTATTTTGGTTTATCAAGACTTACCTTCCCATGTTACAGCATTTTTTTTATGGTTTATTAATTTTTGTGGTTTATCAAGTCTTACCTTCTTCCAGGTTTATCTTACTTTCATACTTTTTTTTTATTTTCCAGTTTCGATGTTTTTGTTTTTTGTTTTTTTTACTATAATTGTCTCTAATGATTTTTTTCTTTTCTTTATCGGTTTTTTTTTCTCGTACATTTCCTTTGCAACAAATTTTTTTTTTTTTTTTTGGTATATCAAGTTTACCTTTTTTTTTTCTTACGTTTACCTTGTTACATTTTTTAATTTTTTTTTATGGTTTATCAAGTCTTACCTCGCGTCATGTTTATCCATCCAATACTTTCGTTCCCTGGCTGGTGATGGTCCTCGCAAGTCCCTCCTAGAAACATGGCAACGTACCTTTGATCCGAAAACTTTCCCAACCCTGCACCGCCTCGTCCATAACCCAAAGCACCTCCAGGAATTATAAATGAGGGATCCACTGCGCCAACAAAAATAAAGTACCCAAAAATAAACCCCTTAGTAGTGGAGGTAGTGGTGGTGGTGGAGGATAAATAAGACTCCAAGT
>JACEEZ010022194.1:47500-57500 GCA_016584305.1 Chionoecetes opilio
TTCCAGCTTTGAAAAAAAACTTACTAACAACTAAAACTAATAAAAAAACTTGAGTATACTTTGCCCTTCCACATTCCAACCTTGATATTTTCCATCGTCTTTGCTGAAAACACTAAATATAGAAATCTTAATATCAACCAGGAAACTTATTCAAAAACTTGCTAACAACTAAAACTTATAAAAAAACAGTGTTACTTGCCAAAAAATCGAAAACACTATATATAGAAATCTTACTATCAACCAGGAAACTTATTCAAAAACTTACTTGCAACTTATAAATAGCTTACTAACAACTAAAACTTATAACAAAATATACTTGCTGAAAATTCGAAAACACTTAAAATATAAATCTTACTATCAACCAGGAAACTTATTTAAATTTACCAAAAACTTTCTTTGCTGAAAATACAAAAAAATATAAATCTTAATATTATCCAGGAAACTTTTTTAAACTTACCAATAATTCGAAAACACTAAAAATAAAAGTCTTAATATCATTCAGGATTTTTTTTTTAACTTGCCAAAAATTCGAACACTTAAAATATATATCTTAATATTATCCAAGAAACTGTAAACTTGCCCCCCCCAAAAGAAAAATAATGATAATAATAATAATTACCCAGGAAACTTATCTAAGCATGCTAACAAATAACGTCATAATTCCTTTCACCTTTCCATCTCTAACCTGTAATTATGTACGAACACGCATAATTTCCACGTATTTAGAATTTAGTACAAAAAAATAATGGTAATCTATTGAAATGCCCCCTAAGCACTCTACCTCACCGCTACTTTGTTATTCTACTGTTTACTGGCAACTCAGCGGACTTTTTATTACCCTTATTTTTTTTTGCCCTTGGCCAGTATTTGTGCTGTAAAAACAAAAAATCCAGTGGTTGTATTAACTATATAATCTATCCTTGACTCATAAAACTAATACAACTAATATAATTAATAGAAGCTACAGGAAAGAAAAAATCGAAAATAGTAGAACAAAAAATAATCGAAAAAATACTAGTAAAGTTTAACCTCTCGTACGACGTCATCAAGGCTTACCTGTATGTAATAAGACTAAGCGGCCTTTTTGTTACCCTTTTTTCCCCTTGGCCAGTCCTTTGTAATGTAAAAAAATAAAAATAAAATAAAAATAGCTTACCTGCAAAAAAAACCTAAAAAAATAAAAAATAACTTACCTGTATATAATAGGTGTTAGCCAGATGTGCTGATGACGTCACATCTTGGCACGTCACACTGGCCGAGTCCGCAGTGACGTCATGGTGGTAACAGCCAATCACGGGGCTCGGATCTCCTGAGGGGAAATATGAAGGTTTTTATGATGAGGGGAAAACCTGAAGGGGAATTATAAGGGGAAATATGAAGGTTTTTATGATGAGGGGAAAGCCTGAAGGGGGTAATACAGGGCTGGGATCTTCTGAGGGGAAATATAAGGGGAAATATGAAGGTTTTTATGATTAGGGGAAAACCTGAAGGAGGTGGTAATACAGGGCTTGGATCTCCTGAAGGGGAAATATGAGGGGAAATATGAAGGTCTTTATGATGAGGGGAAAACCTGAAGGTGAAACAGGGCTCGGATCTCCTGAAGGGGAAATATGAAGGTTTTTATGATGAGGGGGAAACCTGAAGGTGGTAATACGGGGCTCGCATCTCCTGAAGGGAAATATGAAGGTTTTTATGATGAGGGGAAAACCTGAAGGTAGTAATACAGGGGTGGGATCTCCTGAGGGGGAAATATGAAGGTTTTTATGATGAGGGGAAAACCTGAAGGTGTTAATAGAGGGCTTGGATCTCTTGAAGGGGAAATATGAGGGGAAATATAAAGGGAAAAGAGGAAATATAAGGAGAAATATGAAAGTCTTTACGATGAGGGGAAAACCTGGAGGTAATATGGGGCTCGGATCTCCTGAAAGGCCCGGTCACACAGGCACTTTGCGTCTGCAGCGCGAGTAAATTCCCACAAAAAATTTTACCCGCTGTTCCACGTGGTGGAAAATGGCTTACACGTGGTACCCGTGGTAAGCCCGCGGAACAGACGCTGGCGGCTGTTCGCGTCCTGTCCGCGGGTGAAGCGCGGCTGGAGCGCGTGTAAGCGGGAAAAGCTCCACGTGTCACAGGCATTGGGGGAAAACCGCGGCTGCATCACGCCTAAACCACGGGTACACGTGAAACATCGCGGCTGGTCCACGTGTGAAGGGGGGGCCGTTTCGCGGGCAATCACGGGTAGTGCGCGGGGGTACCACGGCCCCACCACGGTATATAAGGAGCCAGGCAGGCGGTAGAACCATACTCGCTCCAGACACCACACAGTATACACACTCTCAGACTCCCAGACTTTGAAAAGGATGGCTCCCAAGAAGTTCCCCCCCCCTAGGAAAACCGCCACCAAGGGCAGAGGCCACCAGGTGTCCCTGCGCAGGTGCATCCAGCTACTACTTCAGATGCTACTTCAGAGGTGGAGGCCAGTCCTGCTGCACTTCATCAGGAGGGGGAAAACATCTTTTGAAGGTGATGCCACAGCTGCCACTCCAGCAGATGAGGAGGAGGGGGGAGGAGGGGAGCCTCTGGTGATGCCTGATGCCTCTCTTTTCCCCCCCACATGAGGAGGGGGGAGGAGGAGAGGAGGAGGAGGAGCAGCAGCACAAACCGGCGCCCAAAAACGAAGGGCAAGGGGAAGAAAAAGGGCTGATGCTGCTCCGAAGCAAGGCTGGAGTCCTCCCGACCCAACGGAGCAGGATCTGTGGAGTGGCTTCAGTCAAACACCTACCTGTGGCTCCGCAGTACCAAAGACTACCACAGGAAGAAGGCTTCGTGGAGATGAAGGCCAGGAGCTGGGGATCAGCCTGAAACACCCCCAGAACTGGTGGAAAACGTCAAGGACTGGTATGTTAAGTTTGTCCAAGAGGACCAGTGGCCAGGAAACCCAAAGATGTTGACGGAGGGGGGACAAGTGGGTGTTGAAGAACATCGCCTTCTACAAAAGTAAGTACATCTCATTATTTTCACAACTTGTAAGAATCTCAAATATTTGTACAAAATTGGAAAACCTTTCAACCCAGAGGATATAATTAATGCCAATTTTGCTTAAAAGGGGGTTCAGTAATACAATGCTGTTACAAAAATTCTTTAAATTTAAGATTAGTTACTGTGATACTATCCTTTACGTTTTACTTATTTATTATTTGCGTTTAACATTATTGTTTTAGATTTTTTTAGTAAGTTTTACTTTTTAATTCCAGAATATATAAATATGTATTGTCTATGCCATTATATTAAACAAATGTTTAATCTGTAATGTTTAATCTGTTTCGGGTTCCATGCCCACTGATTCCCGGACCCCTTGTGAACCTGCCCCGTGACCCATCTCCTGACGCCCAGACCTCCCAGGCACAGTACCCACATGACTCCGGGGAAGCCAATCCTGGGGGACATGGGGGTGGCAGCAGCGGCGGAGCAGGCCTCAACCCGCCGTAAGAGGAAGACTCCAGCCCTAGAGGCAAGAAGGGGAAAATGGGATTGGTGGACCTCCGATCCACCATGAAGGCCAACCAGGCACTGCTGGAGAGGCTGCGGGAGGAGAGGTCTCAGCCCCAGTCACGTAGGGAGGCCTTTATAAGGTTTGTGTCCGACACCCTGCTTCTGCCCCTGAGGAGGAGTACCAGGTGATGCACGACCAAATAGTCGACATTGTGCATCGGCGACACACGGGGTCCTCACTCGGGGCTGGACCGGGCCCCTCAACAGCACCACAACCCAGCAGGCCCTCTACCCCCCAACAGTCCGCCATAACCCACCCCCTACAGCCAGCATTATTTTTCACATGCCAGGTTGCCCGAGTCCCAACTGGCAGTATGGTGGTGGCCAGCATCCCCAGCAGTCCCCGTCCCTCCAGCCACTCACGACACCTGCCCGGGTCTAGGGACTCGGCGGAATCAGTCGGAAAGGTTCTGGGCTCCAGCATTGCGGAGGACTGGAACGTACCCCCTACCCTCCAAGACTAAATGATGACTGTGATGACCTGTATATTGAATGTATAATTTATATGTATTTTTTTGTATATTTTTTTTTATATGTATATTAATGTATATTTTTTGTTTTTTTTTTTAGTTATTAGTTATTTTTGAAATAAGTATTATTTATTTTATTTTTGCAATAAAAAATTGTAAAATATTCCTATGCTTTTTCCATTCCCTTAATTTTACTTGTCTTTCATAGGTTTTCTATAGTAATAATAATAATATCTTAATATTAACCCTGGAACGGTACCCGCTACAAAATTTTAATTTTACCTAGAAGGAAAAATGAAGATTGAATTATATTTTATATGTTTAATGAATGAATTAAAAAAATAAAATAAACCTTTTTAAGGAAAAAATACCCCCGGAACGGTACCGCTAAAAAATTTTAATTTACCTAAAAAGAAAATGAAGATTGAATTATATTTTTTATGTTTAATGAATGAATTAAACAATAAAAAAAACCCTTGTTTAGCAAAAAAAATGATTTTGGGGCAACACGCGAGGACACTTCTGTCTAGCGGTACCTCTCCAGGGTTAAATACTCACAATAATAATGAAATGAATAATAACAATATATTATAATAATAAAGCCTGAGAAAAAATAGGACTAAAGTAAAAAACAAGTGAGGCGAAACTATTAAATATTTATTATGCCAACCAAACACATATTACACTGCTATTTATTTGGCCCTCGCTGGGGGGTAGGAGCATGTCTCCTGCCATGGAACACTTCCAGCAGTGAGTTGCACCATTCCATGAGGAGGTTTTCCTCTGAGCCCTTTGGGTATCTTGAAGTCTCTGTTGTTCCCTGGTAATCGGTCGGGTTTCGTGTCCTCAAGGTTCATGCCGGCACGCCAGGCACCAGGCACCACCACTTTCCATTTGGGCGCTCCACATCCACCAGTCGGTTCTGCATCACCGGTAAAGTGACCTCATAGGTTTTTGGAGGATTACACATGTTTGACCAGGGGCCCACGTGTCCGCTTCATGCAACATGGTCGACAGGAGAACTTGAAAGCGATTCGCTAGTATGCCAAACGCATTCTCCACCACCCTTCTGGCTCGCGAGAGTCTATAGTTGAAGATCCTCTGCTTCCTGGTCATCTCCTTGTTACTGTACGGCTTCATCATGTAGGTCCGGAGTGCGAAGCATTATCTCCCACCAGAAAATAAGGGACATCCTCTGTGTCACCTGGGATAGGATCAGGCTGTGGGGAAACCAACAATGTCTTCTTCTCGAGAGCCCTCTCAAAACACTTTTCATTGTAAAGGTGGGCATCAGACGTTGAACCCTTGCCGCTGACGTCTATCCCATGAACTTGTAGTCAGATGTGACGACCGCAGGAGGTGATACTGAAGAATCCCTTGTAGTTGTAGTAGTCGGAACCATGTTGGGAGGAGCTTTACAGGGAACGTGCTTGCCGTCTATTGCACCAATGACATGTGGAAAGTTCCACCTTCTCATCCAATTATCGTGGGTCTGACGCAATCTTCATCGTTCTGTGGTGGCTTGAGCAGCTCCTCACGGTACTCGTCGACGATGGCCATACACACCTCACGGCCCCCCACTATACTGATGGTGGTTGTAGGCACCCTCCAGCCATACTGCATGTCACGGTACTTGCGCCAGAAGCAAGGTGCCTCAGGGGGAGGGCACCTTCAGGCCTGGGTCAAGGGTGCTCGCCAGTGGGGGGTCTTCTTGGTAAGGGCTGGTCTCAGTCTCTCCACAACTTCATCGAACATGTCAGGTGGCATTCTCATGAAATTCTGGAAGGCCCTTGGATTTCATTACGGAGCTCCACCATGAGACAATCATACAGGGCCCCCCTCAGGTCTCCTGCTAATCCAGTTACGCACCCATATGCTCCGGGCCGCCCTCCTCCTCAGCGTCTTCTTCTTCGTCTATCAACGATGTACTGATGGCATGTAACGCCTGGTTCATATGCTGTTTGCATCGCATCAAGACGAGGTCAATACGGTCCATGTTCACCAAACCACGTCAGAAACGGAGTGATGAATGCTTGGCAAATCGACCCCAATATATAGGTCCCAGAGTACCCGCGCTAAAACACGCAAATCACGTGAAAACACGCGGAACAGACACGGGACAGCCGTGCTTTTGACCGTCATTAAACCGCGATTTTTTTCCCGCTAAAGGTTAGCGGGTAATCGCGTGTACCACGCACTTACCGCGGCCGTAGCACGTCTGTACCACGTCTAAACGCGTCTTAACCACGTCTTTATCACGTGTGCCACCCGAGGTCACCCCCGCTCCCCGATTTTTGGGAAATCCAAACCGTATGCCGCGTGTGATTGTTCTAGCCCGTGTGGGCGCGGCTGGATCACGTCCATATCACGACCCAGATGCGTCCAACAGCGCTTGCTTCACGTTCACACATTTTTCGCCGTGAGACGTGCGCGATGCGCCCGCGAAGGCCAGTGTGACCGGGCCTGAAGGGGAAATATAAGGGGAAATATGAAGGTTCTTATGATGAGAGGAAAACCTGAAGGTGGTAACACAGGGCTCGGATCTGCTGAAGGGGAAATATAAGGGGAAATATGAAGGTTTTTGGAAATATAAGGGGAAATATGAAGGTTTTTGGAAATATAAGGGGAAATATGAAGGTTCTTATGATGAGGGGAAAACCTGAAGGTGTTAATACAGGGCTCGGATCTCCTGAAGGGGAAATATAAGGGGAAATATGAAGGTTTTTGGAAATATAAGGGGAAATATGAAGGTTTTTGGAAATATAAGGGGAAATATGAAGGTCTTTATGATGAGGGGAAAACGTGAAGGTAGTGATCATAAAGAAGGAAAGAAGAAGAAGGGAAAGTTTATGATAAAGAGGAAAGAAAGAGAGAGAGATGTGCTCCATTTATCTTTTTAATTGTCTCTATCCTGGGTATTTTTTCTTCCTCTCTCTCTCTCTCTCTCTCTCTCTCTCTCTCTCTCTCTCTCTCTCTCTCTCTCTCTCTCTCTCTCTCTCTCTCTCTCTCTCTTTCTCTGTCCTTTCTTCCTTCCTTTCAATTCACTATTTCCTTCTATTATTTTTCGTGACATAATTTTTTTTCTTCTCTCTCTCTCTCTTCTCTCTCTCTCTCTCTCTCTCTCTCTCTCTTTTCTCTCTCTCTCTCTTCTCTCCTCTCTCCTCTCTCTCTCTCTTTCCTCTTCTCTCTCTCTCTCTCTCTCTCTTTCTCTGTCCTTTCTTCCTTCCTTTCAATTCACTATTTCCTTCTATTATTTTTCGTGACATAATTTTTTTTTTTTTCTCTCTCTCTCTCTCTCTCTCTCTCTCTTTCCCCTCTCTCCTCTCTCTCTCTCCTCTCTCTCTCTCTCTCTCTCTCTTCTCTCTCTCTCTCTCTCCTCTCCTTCTCTCTCTCTCTCTCTTCTCTTTCTCTCTCTTTCTCTCGCTCTCTCGTCCCTCTTCTCTCTCTGTCTTTCTTCCTTCCTTTCAATTCCCTCTTTCTTTCATTTTATTATTTTTCGTGACATTTGTTTTACTCTCTCTCTCTCTCTCTCTCTCTCTCCTCTCTCTCTCTCTCTCTCTCTCTCTCTCTCTCTCTCTCTCTCTTCTCTCTCTCTCTCTCTCCTCTCTCTCTCTCTCTCTCTCTCTCTCTCTCTCTCTCTTCCCTCATTTATTCCTATTTCTCCCTTCTTTATCTTTCTTTCCTCCAGTTTTCATTCTCCCTCCTCCTCATTTATCCACATTTCTACCTTCCATTCTTCTTTATTCGTTTTACTTGACCTTCATTACTTACCTTTACTTCTTCCCCTCTCTCTCCCCTCACATCGCTTTATCTCTATTTCCCCTCCCTTCCCCTCACTCATATCTCCTCATTCCCTTGGTCTCTTCTTCCTTCTATGTCCCTCTTTATTTATTTTCCCCTTGCTGAAAACACTAAAAATATACGTCTTAATATCAACCAGGAATCTTATTTATACTCACCAAAGCTTTCCCTTATTTTATTTCCTCGTTGTCTCTCCCTTGTTTTATTCCTGTCTTCCATTTCCCCTGTCTATTGATTCCCCTCTATTTCCCTTTTTCCCCTCCCTCTGGTCTTTAGTTTTTGTTTAGTTCTTACTTTTTCCCCTTTTTTTCCTACCTTTTCCTTTTTTTAAATATTTTTTACTTTGGTTCATTTTTTTCTTTTTTTTCGTTACTTTCTTTGACCTTTTTTCTTTTTTTATCAAATTTTTTACTTTGGTTCATTTTTTTCTTTTTTTCTTTTTTTGAACTTTTTATCGTTATTATTATTTTTTTTTTCTTTTTTTTTTTTTTTTAACCAAATTTTTCACTTCGGCTCATATTTTTCTTATTTTTCATTCCTTGCATGTCTTTTTTTTTCATTATTTTTTTTTCTTTTCATTTATATTCCTTTCTTTGACTCTCTTTCTTGCTTTTTTTTTTATCTCTATCTTTCACGGGTTCATTTTTTTCTTATTTTTCGTTCCTTTCATGTTCTTTTTCTTCATTAATTTTTTTCTTTCCCTTTCTTTTCCTTTCTTTGACTCTTTCTTGTTTTTTTTATCTTTCTCTTTCACTTTGGTAATTTATTTTTTTATTTTTCGTTCCTTTCCTGTTTTTTCTCTTCATTATTTTTTTTCTTTCCCTTTCTTTTCCTTTCTTTGACTCTTGCTTTTTTTTTTTATCTCTATCTTTCACTGGTTCATTTTTTTCTTATTTTTCGTTCCTCTCCTGTTTTTTCTCTTCAGTCAATCTTTTTCTTTTCCTTTTTATTCCTTTCTTTGACTTTTTTTCCTGACCCCCAATTCAACTTTTTTTTCCATTCTTTTCCTTTTATTCCTTTTATTTTATTTTATTCCTTTCTTTGACTTTCTTTCCTGACCCCTAATCCAACTTTTTTTCTCCATCCTTTTCTTTTGATTCCTTACATGCAGAAAGTACTCTCACTTCTATCCCTTCCTTACTTATAGTGTATTTCTTTTTCCTTTTATTCCTTTTATTTTATTTATTTCCTTTCTTTGACATTCTTTCCTGACCCCAATCCAACTTTTTTTTCCATTCTTTTCCTTTTATTCCTTTTATTTTCTTTTTTTCCTTTTTTTGACTATTTTTCCTGACCCCCAATCCAACTTTTTTTTCCATTCTTTTCCTTTTATTCCTTTTATTTTATTTTATTTCCTTTCTTTGACTTTTTTTCCTGACCTCCAATCCAACTTTTTTTCTCCATTCTTTTCCTTTTATTCCTTTTATTTTATTTTATTCCTTTCTTTGACTTGCTTTCCTGACCTCCAATCCAACTTTTTTCCCCAATCTTTTTCTTTTTATTCCTAGAAAGTATCCTCTCTTCTATCCCTTCCTTACTTATAGTGTATTTCTTTTCCTTTTTATTCACTTCTTTAACTTTTTTTCCTCTCTCTCTGCTCTTTAGTTTTTGTTTGGTCCTTCCTTTTTCCCTTTTTCCTACTTTTCCCTTTCCTACCTCCTTTTCCTACCTTTTTCCTTTTTTTCCACTTTTCTCCTTTTTTCTACCTTTCTTTTTCCTACCTTTTCCCCTTTTTTTCCTCCTTTTTCTTTTTTTCACTACCTTTTCCTTTTTTCCCCTACCTTTTGTCCCCTTTTTTTCCTACCTTTTTCCCCTTTATTTTATTCTACCTTTCCCCTTTTTTTCCTACCATTTTCCACTTTTTTTTCCACCTCTTTCCTTTTTTTTTTTCCTAAATATTCCCTTTTTTTTTTCCTACCTTTTTTTTTTTTTTCCTACCTTTCCCCTTTTTTCCTGACTTTTTCCCCTTTTTTCCTACCTTTTCCTTTTTTTCCCCTACCTTTTCCCCTTTTTTTCCTACCTTTTCCCCTTTTTTTCCTACCTTTTCCCCTTTTTTTCCTACCTTTTCCCCTTTTTTTCCTACCTTTTCCTTTTTTTTTCCTACCTTTTCCCCTTTTTTTCCTACCTTTTCCCTTTTTTTTCCTACCTTTTCCCCTTTTTTTCCTACCTTTTCCCCT
>JACEEZ010022194.1:70000-72500 GCA_016584305.1 Chionoecetes opilio
TATATTAGCTTCTCCTCATAAGACAAATAGTTTCCTAATGAAATGAAAAATTTAATTAATACACGTTTGTCAACAAATTCGGTATATTTTGAAGGCTAAACATCGTCAAACTCAACATTTTCTTTAGATAATTTTTTCCTCTTAAGACAAATAGTTTCTTAGTAAAATGAGGAATGAAAAAGAAAACATGGTCGTCAACAAATTCAGTACATTTTGAAGGCTAAACATCGTCAAACTCAACATTTTCTTTCTATTAATTTTTCCTTTAAGACTAGTTTCGTTGTAAAATGAGAAATTTAGAAAAATATGGTCGTCAACAATTCGGTACATTTTGAAGGCTAAACATCGTCAAACTCAACATTTTCTTTCTATTAATTTTTCCTTTAAGACTAGTTTCGTTGTAAAATGAGAAATTTAGAAAAATATGGTCGTCAACAAATTCGGTACATTTTGAAGGCTAAACATCGTCAAACTCAACATTTTCTTTCTATTATCTTTTCCTCTAAGACTAATAGTTTCGTAATACAAATAAGAAATAAAATAAATCAAGAAATGACAAAAAATAAGATATGAAAACAAATCAGGTTCGTCCACAATCTCGGTAAATGTTCAGCGACCCGAAAGATAAAGTTACGTTCCCATTACATCTATCTTAATACCAAGGCAATTATATCAAGTAGAAATTATGCAACAGGGTATTATGATATCATTCTCGATAAATACCCTCATTTTCAGTTGAATTATTTAGAGGATGGAACGGGATTTTTTGTGAAGGCTGATACGATTACACGCAAAGCCTTGTTTTAATGGACATTGGAGCTGGAAAAAATAAATACTAATGCCTCGTATTGAATGACAGGTTGACGCGTTGTGACTGTAATTGAAGAGAAGGATGGCGAGAGTGTATTGACCAACCTAACCTAACCTAACCTAAACCTAACCTAACCTAACCTTAACTATTCAGCAATCTAAACCTAACCTAACCTAACCTAACCTTACCTAACCTAACCTAGCCTTAACTATTCACCAATCTAACCTAACTAACCTAACCTAACCTAACCTAACCTAACCTAACCTTAACTATTCACCAATCTAACCTAAACTAACTTAAACTACCTTAACCCAACCTAGCCTTACCTTACCTAACCTACCTAACCTAACCTAACCTAACCTAGCCTTAACTATTCACCAATCTAACTTAAACTAACTTAACTAACCTAACCCAACCTAACCTTAACTATTCACCAATCTAACCAAAACTAGCTTAAACTACCCTAACCCAACCTAGCCTTACCTTACCTAACCTAACCTAACCTAGCCCAACCCAACCTAGCCTAACCTTACCTAACCAAACCCAACCCATCCTAACCTTACCTAACCAACCCAACTTAGCCTAACCTTACCTAACCCAACCCAACCCAACCTACCCTACCCTAACCTTACCTAACCCAACCCAACCCAACCCAACCCTACCCTAACCTTACCTACCCAACCATCCCAACCCTACCCTAACCCTACCCTAACCTTACCTAACCCAACCCAACCCTACCCTACCTTACCTAACCCAACCCACCCAACCCAACCCAACCCTATCCTACCTTACCCTACCCTACCCTACCCTACCCTACCCTACCCTACCCTACCCTACCTTACCTTACCTTACCTTACCTTACCTTACCTATGAGAGGCGATATATAGGTGAAGGAAACGAGGCGTATCGCTTAATTAACCAATCAAGTCCCTAATAAAAAAGTAAAATGAGATGCAGCTTATGAAACCGTGAGGCAATCAACAGGTAGGTGACAGGTAGGGCGAGGGTGACTCAAACACGACCATGACTCAGGTGACTCACGTTAAGGAGGAAGGTAAAGTTGTAGGCAGGAAGGGTGAGGGTGACTCAAACACGACTCACGACTCAGGGGACTTACGTAAAGGAGGAAGGTCAAGTTGTAGGTAGGAAGGGTGAGGGTGACTCAAACATGACATGACTCAGGGGACTCACGTAGAGGAGGAAGATAAAATTGTAGGCAGGTAGGTCGAGTGACTCAAACAATACTAAGACTCAGGCGACTCACGTTGAGGAGGAAGGTCAAATTGTAGGCAGGTATGACGAGAGGGTGACTCAAACAATATCACGACTCAGGGGACTTGCGTAGAGGAGGAAGATACAATTGTAGGCAGGTAGGGCGAAAGTGACTCAAACGCTACCATGACTCAGGTTTTTATCATCCCTATAATCTGTATATAATTAGTATCCCTATATCTGTATAAGAAGAAGAAGAAGGTGACTCACGTTGAGGAGGAAGGTGAAGTTGTAGGCTGGTGGGTTGGCGCGCGCTGCACAGGTGAGGGTGGCTGAGTCCCCGGCTTCGAGTCCCGCCTCGCCGCCCTCGCCCATTCCGCCCGCGATGCTGATGCTGGCCTGGGGCACGTCTGGGGGGCGGGAGGGTGGGGGGTGGGCGTTATTATGTATATTACTGCTACTACTATTACTACTGCT
>JACEEZ010022194.1:77500-99503 GCA_016584305.1 Chionoecetes opilio
CTCTGTCTGTCTCTGTCTGTCTGTCACTCTGTCTGTCTCTGTCTGTCTGTCACTCTGTCTGTCTGTCACTCTGTCTGTCTCTGTCTGTCTGTCACTCTGTCTGTCTCTGTCTGTCTGTCACTCTGTCTGTCTCTGTCTGTCTGTCACTCTGTCTGTCTCTGTCTGTCTGTCACTCTGTCTGTCTCTGTCTGTCTGTCACTCTGTCTGTCTGTCACTCTGTCTGTCTCTGTCTGTCTGTCACTCTGTCTCTCTCCCTGTCTGTCTCTCTCTCTGTCGGTCTCTTTGTTTGTCTCTCTCTCTGTCTGTCTGTTTGTCTGTCTGTATTACACCTTTTTGCTTTATTTCCTTTATTTTCTCATACCCCTTTCTATATTTTCCTTTTTTTCCCTCCTATCCCTTACTACTACTTCCTTGTTCACCTTCTGTCCTTTTTCTTAAACTAACTACCCTAAAATAATCACCTTTTTGCTTTATTTCCTTTATTTTCCCTATTCCTATCTTAATTACCCTTTTTTTTCTCTTCTATCCCTTACTACTACTTCCTTGTTCACCTTCTATCCTTTTTCTTAAGCTAACTACCCTAAAATAATAACCTTTTCTTTATTTCCCTTTATTTTCTCCTATTCCTTTCTTAATTACCCTTTTTTCCCCTTCTATCCCTTACTACTTTCTTTTCCATCTATCACTGTACCTCATCTTTGCCTACAACACATTTTTCCTCATTCCTCCTTTTTCTACAGCTAACTATCCTAAAATTATCACATTTTTGCTTTATTTCCCTTTTTTTCCCTTCTTTCCCTCTATTTTTCCTTTTTTTTCCTTTCCTATCCCTTAACACTACTTCCTTTTTCACCTTTTTGTCCTTTTTCTTAAGCTAACTATCCTAAAATATTCATCTTTTCTTTATTTCCTTTTTTTTCCTTGTATCCCTATATTTCCCTTTCTTTATTTTCCTTTTTTTGCCCTACGCTTTTTAACCCTTCATTTAATTTCACCTTTTACCCTTTCTTCACCATTCCCTGCATCTCTTTCACTACTTTCTTTGTCATTTATCACCCTACTTCACCATTCCTTGCATCACCCTCCTCCCCATAACTCACAGTGCACGGTGAGTCTGGCCGAGTCCGAGGCTGTTAGGTGCGGGAGGGTGGGTGAGGATCCTTGACACTCCAACACACTGCCGTCGTCCCCTATGCTCGCCCGGACCTCCAACACCGCCTCCGTCAGATCCCCGCCCGGGTGTCTCTGTGGGTTGTACGAGGGGAGAAAGCGAGGGGTTCGTTAGTTAGAGAGAGAGAGAGAGAGGGAGTGAGGGACAGAGAGAGAGGGTGTATGAGAGAGAGGGAGAAAAGCGAAGGTTAGAGAGAGTGTGTGGCAGAGAGATAGAGAGTGAGGGAGAAAGCGAGGGTTAGAGGGAGAGAGTGTGTGAGAGAGAGAGTGAGAGAGTGAGAGAGAGAGTGCTCCTGACTGTAAAACTTATAAGAATTCAACAATAAAGTAAAAGAGAAATCAATAATTATGAATAAAACGAGATAAGCGAGGGTTAGAGAGAGAGAGAGAGAGAGAGAGAGAGAGAGAGAGAGAGAGAGAGAGAGAGAGAGAGAGAGAGAGAGAGAGAGAGAGAGAGAGAGCTCCTGACTGTAAAACTTATAAGAATTCAACAATAAAGTAAAAAAACAAAAACAATAAAAGAAGTAAAGGAGTTAGAGAGTAGAGAGAGAAGAGAAGAAGAATTAGTAGAAGAAAAAAAAGAAACAATAAAGAGAAAGAAAAGAAAAGAAGATAGAGGAGAGAGAAGGGAGAGAGAGAGAGAAGAGAGGAGAAGAGAAGAGAGAGAGAGAGAGAGAGAGAGAGAGAGAGAGAGGAGAAGAAGAGAGAGAGAGAGAGAGAGAGAGAGAGAGAGAGAGAGAGAGAGAGAGAGAGAGAGAGAGAGAGAGAGAGAGAGAGAGCAAGGGTTACAAAGAGACAGACACCGTATTGGGGAAAAGAGAGAAAGAAAGTGAGAAAAAGAAAAAAGCGAGGGTTAGAAAGAGAGACAGAGAAGCACACATACCTGGAAAAGTAAGAAAAATAATTGCGATAAAGAAAATGGTTAAATCGGGACCAGAAAACCGAAGGAAGACATTTATTGAACTCCAAAGAGAGAATCATTAAAATGCACGAAAGGAAATGAAAACCGCTATGGACGAAGAAAGCGATAATTAGCTCTTTCGACCCCTATCATTCTTTCCCTGGTGAATGTAATAGAATGAAAATACGAGGATGGGAGAAACAAAGGTTGAGTTTTGTGGTAAAGAGGAAATTCGATTGGAGTTTGTTAAATGGGAAACTATACGAGAGAGAGAGAGAGAGAGAGAGAGAGAGAAAAAAAAAAAGAGGAATGAAAGAAAGAAAGAAAGAAAGAAAGATAGAGACAGAAAAAAAATTAGAAAGAAAGAGAAAGAAAGAAAGAAAGAAAGATAGAGACAAAAAAAATAGAAAGAAGAGAGAGAAAAGAAAAAGATAGAGAAAGAAAGATAGCGAAAGAGAGAGAGAGACAGAGAGAGAAAAAAAAAAGAGAAAGTAAGAAAAAAAGAAGGAAAGAAAGAAAGAAAGAAAAAATAACAGAAAGAGAAAGAAAGATGAGAAAGAGAGACATAGAGAGAAAAAAAGAAAAAAAGAGAAAAAAAGATAGAAAGAAAGAAAGAAAGAAAAAGAAAGCAAGAAACGAAAAAGAGTGAAAGAAAAAAAAAGAAAGAAAGAAAGAAAGAGAGAGAAAAAAGAAAGAAAAAATAGAGAAAGATAGAGATAAGAGAGAGAAAAAGAGAAAATTCACTTCATCTCTTTTCATTCTTTTCATTCATTCCTTCATTCCCTTCATTCATCATTTTATCCTATCTTTATCACATTCTCTTCCTCATTCTCCTTTATTCCTTTATATCTCAATTACTACATTCCTTCTAACCTATTCCCCTTCCTTCCTTATCCCCTTAATCGCTAAATAATCCCTTTCTCTCCCCTCTTTTCATCACCTTACTCTCACATTTACGGGTTATTTACTCCCCCTCTTTATTTTCCCTCTTTCTTACTCCTTATCCTCTAATCAACACTCTAACCTCTTCTTCCTTTATTTTCCCTTTTCACTACTTTCATTTATTTTTCATCCTTTCCCCTCTTTATTTTCCCCTCTTTATTTTCCCCTCTTTATTTTCCCCCTTTATTTCCCCCTCTTTATTTCCTCCTCTTTTCCCTTCTTTATTTCCCCCTCTTTATTTCCCCCTCTTTATTACTCCCCCTTTTATTTCACCCTCTTTCCCCTTTTTTTCCCCCTCTTTTCCCCTTCTTTATTTCCCCTCTTTTTTTCCCCCTTTTATTTCCCTCTTTCCCCCTTTTTATTTCCCCCTCTTTATTTCCCCCTCTTTCCCCTTCTTTATTTCCCCCTCTTTATTTCCCCCTCTTTATTACTCCCCTCTTTATTTCCCCCTCTTTCCCCTTCTTTATTTCCCCCTCTTTATTTCCCCCTCTTTATTACTCCCCTCTTTATTTCACCCTCTTTCCCCTTCTTTATTTCCCCCTCTTTATTTTCCCCTCTTTATTTCCCCCTCTTTATTTTCCCCTCTTTATTTTCCCCCCTTTTTCTACCCCTTTCCTTCCCACCCCTTTTAATTTCCCCCTATTCTCTTACTCCCCCTTTCTACTCCCCTTTTATTTCCCCCCTCTTTATTTCCCCTCTTTATCTTCCCCTTCTTTCTCCTTCTTTATTTCCCCTCCTTATTACTCCCTCTTTTTTTCCCACTTTATTTTCCCTCTTAGTTTACCCACTCTTTTTTTCCCCTCTTTCGTACCACTCTCCTCTAAAATCTAACCCTTCTCTTTTATCTTTTCCCCTTTCTACTCCTTTCATTTTTTCTCTCGTCTCTTTCCCCTTTATTTTCCTTTCACCCCCCCCCTTTTTTTGTTTTTAGGTAGACAGTGGTTTATTGGACACTCTAAACAAAAATCTTTCCCCTGCATGTGAGTTAATTTAGTGATTAAAGGGTTGTGTGTAAATATGGTTTTATTCCCAAAACTATGAGCCTGATTATGACTACCTTTGGTTTTGTGGGGAGGGTGGTGGTGGGAGAAGGGAGAGAGAGGATCATTGGGTACGTTCTTGGGAGGGAGAAGAGGGGAGAGGGTCTTGGGTGGTGGTGGGGTGGTGATGGGTGATTGAGTACAAAAAGAAGCGTAGATGATGATTGAGTGGTTGTGTGTGTGAGTGTGGTGGAGTGTGAGAGAGAGAGAGAAGAACAAAGAAGAGAGAGAGAATAAAGAAGAGAGAGAGAGAGAAAAGAGAGAAGACGAGAGAGAGAGACAGAAGAGAGAGAGAGAGAGAGAGAGAAAGAGAGAGAAGAGAGAGAAAAGAACAGACAGAGAGAGAGAGAGACACACACACACACAGACAGAGAGAGACAGACACAGACAGAGAGAGAGAGAGAGAGAGAGAGAGAGAGAGAGAGAGAGAGAGAGAGAGAGAGAGAGAGAGAGAGAGAGAGAGAGAGAGAGAAGAGCACACATAGACAGAGAGAGCAGACACGACGAGAGAGAGAGAGAGAGAGATAGAAAGAAGAGAGAGAGACAGAGCAGAAGAGAGAAGCAAGAGAGAGTAGAAGAGAAGAGAGAGAGAGAGAGAGAGAGAGACACACACACACACAGACAGAGAGAGACATAGACACAGACAGAGAGACACATAGACAGAGAGAGAAACAGACAGAAACACAGAGACAGAGAAGACAGATAGAAACAGACAAAACAGAAACACAGACAGAGACAGACAGAGAGAGATGAAACCATAACCAAAATATTACAATAACCTACCGTGTGAACCTTCTTGGTGAGTGGCTTGCCCCTGAGCGTCCAGGCGATGGCGGGGGGCGGCCACACCCCCGAGGCCAGGCAGGTGAGGTTGTACGTACGCCCCCCGGACAGGTGGGGCGGCAGGGAACGCAGCTCAACCTTCACCGACTCTTCACCTGGGCAGAAAGAAAACATAAATATTAATGATGCAAAATGAAAAAGAAATCCTCCCCTTGGCAAAAAGAAACACATATGAATAATGCAAAATAATATATGAAATAGATCAAAAGCTCCACCTTCACGGCTTTCTTACTTGCTTGCGGAAAAAGAAACACAAATATAGATACAGCCAAATTCCCAACATCCGACCTCCAAACATCCGACCTGTCCAAACAACCGACTTTTTTCACCACCACATTGTGTCTTGTTTTGGCCATTTATTTTACTTAGTTTTTTTTTAGTTGTAGAAAACATTGATTTGTGGCTTTATTTATGCATGAATTTTACTTTCGCGTATACCACTGGATCGGCCTTCAAGAGCTGCATCTTTTATGTTCTATACCATTTTGTCCTTACGTTTATGGTTACTGTGATTCCGAACATCCGACTATTCCAATTATCCGACCTACCTTCGGTCCCCCCAAGGTCGGATAATTAATACTTAGCTGTAATGCAAAATAATATACAAATCCTCACCGGGGCAAAAAGAAACAGAGATACAAATAATAGAATAGAAAATGTCTCACTCTTAATTTTGTTTCATATTGGTTGTCATTTCTGTCAGTTATAATTCTCTTCATGACACGTAAAAATGACTCGTTTTTAATCATCAATTTTTCTGCTGTTGAGTTATATAAAGGAGATTCGGTAAATTAGCTTCCTTTCTATTTCTTGATTTTTTTTTATTCTTCTATATTCCTTATTCTTCTTCTATATTTTCCTTCTTCTTCTTCTTCTATTTCGCTATTATTTCTATTTCTTCTATATTTTTTATTCTTCTTCTATATTTTCCTTCTTCTTCTTCTTCTATTTCGCTATTATTTCTATTTCTTCTATATTTTTTATTCTTCTTCTATATTTTCCTTCTTCTTCTTCTTCTTTATTATTTCTATTTCTTCTATATTCTTTATTATTCTTCTATATTTTCCTTCATCTATTTCTATATTATTTCTATTTCTTCTATATTCTTTATTCTTCTTCTATATTTTCCTTCTTCTTCTTCTATTTCTTGATTTTTTTTATTTCTTCTATATTCTTTTTTCTTCTTCTATATTTTCCTTCTTCTTCTTCTTTCATTATATTCTATTTTCTCTATATTCTTTATTATTCTTCTATATTTTCCTTCATCTATTTCTATATTATTTCTATTTCTTCTATATTCTTTATTCTTCTTCTATATTTTCCTTCTTCTTCTTCTTCTATTTCTTGATTTTTTTTATTTCTTCTATATTCTTTTTTCTTCTTCTATATTTTCCTTCTTCTTCTTCTTTTATTTCATTATTATTTCTATTTCTTCTATAGTCTTTATTCTTCTTCTATATTTTCCTCCTTCTTCTTCTTCTTCTATTTCATTATTATTTCTATTTCTTCTATATTCCTTATTTATTTTATTCTTTTCTTTCTTCTTTTATGTTATTTTCTTCATCTTGTTCTTCATCTTTCTTCTCTTTTCTATTGTTCTTATTTTTCATTCTCTTCTATATTTTCCTTATTCTTTTCTCATCTGTTGTCTCCTTCACTTGTTCTTATCTTTTTCATCTTGTTCTTCATCTTTTTCTTCATCTTTTCTTCATCTGTTCTTATTTGTTCTTCATCTTTTCTTCATCTTGTTCTTCATCTTTTCTTCATCTTTTTCTTCATCTTTTTCTCATCTTTTTCTTCATCTTGTTCTTCATCTTGTTCTTCATCTTTCTTCATCTTTTCTCATCTTTTCTTCATCTTTTCTCATCTTTTCTTCATCTGTTCTTCATCTTGTTCTTCATCGTGTTCTTCATCTTTTTCTTCATCTTGTTCTTCATCTTGTTCTTCATCTTGTTCTTCATCTTTTTCTTCATCTTTTTCTTCATCTTGTTCTTCATCTTGTTCTTCATCTTGTTTCTTCATCTTGTTCTTCATCTTTCTTCATCTTGTTCTTCATCTTTTTCTTCATCTTTTTCTTCATCTTGTTCTTCATCTTGTTCTTCATCTTGTTCTTCATCTTGTTCTTCATCTTTTCTTCATCTTGTTCTTCATCTTGTTCTTCATCTTGTTCTGCCTTGTTCATCTTGTTCTTCATCTGTTCTTCATCTTGTTCTTCATCTTGTTCTTCCTTGTTCCATCTTGTTCTGCCTTGTTCATCTTGTTCTTCATCTGTTCTTCATCTTTTTCTTCATCTTGTTCTTCATCGTGTTCTTCATCTTGTTCTTCATCTTGTTCTCACTTGTTTCTTCATCTTGTTCTTCATCTTGTTCTTTCATCTTTTCTTCATCTTGTCTTCATCTTGTTTTTTTTCTTCATCTTGTTCTTCATCTGTTCTTCATCTTGTTCTTCATCTTGTTCTTCCTTGTTTTATCTTGTTCTCTCTTGTTCTTCATCTTGTTCTTCATCTTGTTCTTCATCTTGTTCTTCATCTGTTCTTCATCTTGTTCTTCATCTTGTTCATCTTGTTCATCTTGTTCTCCATCTTGTTCTGCCTTGTTCATCTTGTTCTTCATCTGTTCTTCATCTTGTTCTTCATCTTGTTCTTCATCTGTTCTTCATCTTGTTCTGCATATTGTTCGTCATCTTGTTCTTCATCTTGTTATTCATCTTGTTCTTCATCTTGTTCTTCATTGTTCTTCATCTTGTTCTTCCTTGTTCTTCATCTTGTTCTTCACCTTGTTCTTCATCTTGTTCTTCATCTTGTTCTTCATCTTGTTCTTCACCTTGTTCTTCATCTTGTTCTTCATCTTGTTCTTCATCTTGTTCTTCATCTTGTTCTTCATCTTGTTCTTCATCTTGTTCTTCATCTTGTTCTTCCTTGTTCTTCATCTTGTTCTCCTTGTTCTTCATCTTGTCTTCATCTTGTTCTTCATCTTGTTCTTCTCTTGTTCTTCATCTTCTTAGCTTTTTCTTCATCTGTTCTTCATCTTGTCTTCATCTTGTTCTCACTTGTTCTTCATCTTGTTCTTCACCTTGTCTCATCTTTCACATCTTGTCTTCATCTTGTTCACTTTCTTCACTCATTGTTCTTCATCTCTGTTCTTCATCTTGTTCTTCACCTTGTTCTCTCTTGTTCTTCACTTGTCTTCATTCCTGTCTCTTCATCTTGTTCTTCACGTCTCATCTTGTTCTTCATCTTGTTCTTCCTTGTTCTTCACCTTGTTCATCATCTTGTTCTTCACTTGTCTTCCCTTGTTCTTCATTGTTCTTCATCTGTTTCCTTGTCTACGTATGTCTCTTCTTTGTTTCTATTTGTGCGTGAAATGTACGCCGGATTCCTGTTAGCTTTGTAATTCCCTGTTTACTCCAATTCTTCCCTCTCAACACACACACACACACACACACACACACAACACACACACACACACACACACACACACACACACACACACACCACACACACACACATCTCTCCTCCCTCTCTCTGTCTCTCTCTCTCTCACACCAACATACACACACCATCCACACACGCAGTCCTCTCTCCTCTCTCTCTCTCTCTCTCTCTCTCTCTCTCTCTCTCTCTCTCTCTCTCTCTCTCTCTCTCTCTCTCCTCCTCTCTCTCGCACACACACCACACCCCCCCAACCCACACACCACACACACACCCCACACCCCCCCACACCCACCCACCACACACACACACACACCACACCACACCCACACCCACACCCACACCCACACACACACCCACACCCACACACACACACACACACACACACACACACACACACACACACACACACACACACACACGCTTCGATATTGCTTTCAGATTTCCTTATTCCCTTTCCTCTTTACGTGCTGTTTTCATTCTGCCTTTCCCCACTCCTGTGTTTCTATGCGTGGCGAGGGAAGTGTGTGCAAGTGTGTGAGACGATTACAATATTCTCTCGCATTTCGCTGTCCATTTTTTCCCTTTGATTGTAACACAGGGAAAAATGAACAAGGGAAAATGTTCTTATATGGTATTCGGTGTGTTCTATTTTTTGCCACTTTAGCCAGTTGTCATTGTTGTTGTTATTATTTTATATAAATACGAAATTACTTACTGATGATTCTCTTCTCTCTCTCTCTCTCTCTCTCTCTCTCTCTCTCTCTCTCTCTCTCTCCTCTCTCTCTCTCTCTCCTCCCCTCTCTCTCTCTCTTCTCTCTATCTCTATCTCTCTCTCTCTCTCTCCTCTCTCTCTCTCTCTCACGCACACACACACACTCATACTCAACCACACACCACCATCTCCTCTCCTCACCCCTCCTCCATCCATCTCTCCTCCATCTCCCTCTCTCCTCCCCTCGTCTCTCTCCCTTTTCTCTCTCTCTCTCTCTCTCTCTCTCTCTCTCTCTCTCTCTCTCTCTCTCTCTCTCTCTCTCTCTCTCTCTCATTTATTTCCTGTTGTTAATAGTTATCAATCTTTTTTTTCTTCAATATGAATACTGAACTATTTAATGACGATTTATATTATTGGTGAAAACTACTACTACTTTTACTACTACTACTACTACTACCACCCCTACCAACTACCCATACCACCACCACTACTACTACTTCTACCTCCAACTACCTCTACTACTACTACTACCACCACCCCTTCCAACCACTACAACTACTACCAACCACCCCTACTACCACTACCACTACTACCAACTACCCCTACCACTACCACCACTACCAACTACCCCTACTCACAACTATACACTACCCCTACCACCATTACCACAACCACCACCACCACTACCACCACTACTACCACCACAACCACTACTACCACAACAACCACATACCTGTTTCAAGGAGCGCTAGTGTGGCTGTGAGCGGCGACAGCACAGGTGTATTAGCAGCCAGACATGTGAGGTTATGTGAGAGGTGGGCTGTGGTTACGGACTCCAGATGTAGGATATTAGTCGCTTGGAAATCCGGGGGTGTAGCCAGATTAGAGGAGGAGGAGGAAGAGGAGGAGGAGGAGGAGGAGGCGGAGGAGGAGGAGGAGGAGGCATAGGAAGGTGAAGGGTAATCGTAGGGATCTGTCAAGGTGGTAGTGGTGATTGTAACCTCTGATCTGTCCTCCACCTGTGCGTCGATTAGCTCGTCCCCAGACCACCAGGTGACGTTAGGCTGGGGCTCACCTGGGTGTGATGAGGAGGAAAGGGTTGAGATTAACGATAATATGTAGTCTAAGTAATAATGGTAATAATAAGGAGGAAAGGTGGGTTGATTTGGGTTTCTGTGTTGGTTGGTTGAGTTTTTTTGTGGTTATTAGAAGAGGAAGAGGAAAATGAGGAGAGGATGATAAGCAAAATGAGAAAATAATATAATAGACAGACATACAAAGACAGACATACAAAGACAGTAATACAAAGACAAACATACAAAGACAGACATACAAAAACAGACATACAAAGACAGATATACAAAGACAGAATACAAAGACAGACATACAAAGACAGACATACAAAGACAGACATACAAAGACAGACATACAAAGACAGACATACAAAGACAGACATACAAAGACAGACATACAAAGACAGACATACAAAGACAGACATACAAAGACAGACATACAAAGACAGACATACAAAGACAGACATACAAAGACAGACATACAAAGACAGACATACAAAGACAGACATACAAAGACAGACATACAAAGACAGACATACAAAGACAGACATACAAAGACAGACATACAAAGACAGACATACAAAGACAGACATACAAAGACAGACATACAAAGACAGACATACAAAGACAGACATACAAAGACAGACACAAAACAGACATCAAAGACAGACATACAAAGACAGACATACAAAGACAGACATACAAAGACAGACATACAAAAAAAAGACATACAAAGACAGACAAAAAGGGAAAGGAAATAAAAAAGAAGAAAATAAAAGAAGAATCAAAGAACAAAAATTCAAAAAAAGCTTCAAAAAACAGGGGGCCAAAAAGGGGAATACAAAGAAGAAAAAAAAGATAAAAGAAGAATTTAAAAGACGAATCAAAAAGAAAAAAGGCAGAATCAAAGACAAAGGCTTTAAAAAGCAGAAATACAAAGGGCCGGGAAAACAAAGAAGGCAAAAAGACAAATACAAAAAGACGACAAAAAAGGAAAAACAAAGAAGGGATCCCAAAGGAATGAAAAAGAAAATTGGATAAAAGAAAAAATTTAAAAAAAGGGAAAAACAAAAAACCGAATCAAAGAAGCCCTTTTCCAAAGGCCCAAAACTTTAAAAAAACAAATAAAAAAAAGGGAAAAAAAAAAAAAAAAGGGAAAAATTTTTAAAAGACAGGCCCATAAAGATTAAAAATACAAAGACAGACAACAAAAACAGACAAAAAAGACAGACCAAAAAAGACAGACAACAAAGACAGACCCAAAAAAAGACAGAAACAAGACAGACAACAAAGACCGACAACAAAACAACAACAAAAACAGACAAAAAGACAGACATAAAAAAACAGACAGCAAAGGACAGACAACAAAGACCGACAAACAAAGCCCAAAAACAAGAAGCAGGGAGAAAAAAAAGAATAGTAAAATAAGAGTAAAAGGAAAAACAAAACAAAACCAAACCCCCAAAAGGGAAGAGTGGGAAGGGGAGGGAGAGGGAAAGGGAAAAAGGAAGGGGGAGGAGGGAGGGGGGGGAAAAAGAGGGAAAGAAAATAGGTTTAGAAAAATAAAAAGGGGAACAAACCCAAAAAAAAAAGGAAACGAATAAAGACAGAAAGCGAGCCCCGAAGCCAAAAACAGACAGGGCCGGGGCAGAAAGAAAGGACAGAAAAAAGACCCAAAATTTAAAAACAAACAAACAGACAACAGACAGGGCAGACAACAGACAGACAGGGCAGAAAAAAAAAAAAGACAGACAGAAACAGACGACAGGAAAAAAAACAAACAAAAACAGAAGACAGACAGACAGAAAACAAAAAAAACAGACAGGGCCGAAAACAAAAACAGGGCAGACAACAGACAGACAGACAGACAGACAGAAAAACAAAAAAACAAACAAACCCGACAGACCAGAAAAGACAAGGAAAAGACAGAAAAAAAAACAAAAAAACAAAAAGCCCGACAACAGGGCAGAAGGAAAAAAAACCAGAAGACAGGGGCAGACAGAAAAACAAAAACAAAACAGACAGACAGGACAGACAGACAAGAAAAAAAACAGACAGACAGGGCAGACAGAAAAGAAAAACAAAACAAAAAAAAAACAAACAGACAGACAGACAGACAGACAGAACGAAAAACCCCAAAAAAAAAGAAAAAAAAACAGAAAGAACCCCGAAGAAGAAAACAGAAACAAAACCGAAACAAAAAAAGCCCCAACCCGAAACCGACGAAAAAAAAGAAACAAAAAAAAAAAAAAAAAAAAAAAAAAAAAAAAAAAAAGGAAAACAAACAGGCCCCGAAGCAACAAAAAAGACCGACAGAAAAAAAAAAAAACAGACAGGGCAGGACAGACCGACAGAACCCGAAAAAACAAACAGGGGGGCAGACAGACAGACCCCCCCAAAAAAAAAAAACAGAAAGGAAAAGAAAAAAAAAAAAAGGCAAGAAGACAAGGCAGCAAAAAACCAGGGCAGCAGAAAAAAAGAGAAAAGAAGAGAAAAGAAAAGAAGAAGAAGAAAAACAAAAGGAGAACAGAAAAGAAAGAAGAAAAAAAGGAACAGAAAAAAGAGAAGAAAAAAAAGACAGGGAGAAGAAGAAAAGAAAGAAGAAGAAGAAACAAAAAGAAAAAAAAGCGACCAAAAAACCAAAAAAGGGAAAACCCCAAAAAACAGGCAGACAGAAAAGGGCAGAAGACAGACAGGGCAGCAGACAGACAGAAGAAAGAAAAGGGCACACAAAAACACAGACACAGCAAAATCAAAAAATTTGGTCAGTAGGCTAAGAAAAAAAAAAACCCTGTCACAAAAGCCGCCCCCGGAGCCCCCGGCCCCAAACCCCCCCTCAGCGCCCTGCACGAGAAAGGGGCCCAAAGGGGGGCCCTTCCGCCAGACAAACCAAAGCCCCCCCCCACCCCCGCGCCGCCCCCGCCAAAACCTCCCCGCGTCGCGGAACCCCTGTAGGGAAAAAAAGAAAAAAGGAAGGGGCAGATTTTAAAAGAGAGAGAGAGGAGGGGAAAATTTTTGTTTTTTTTATATTTTATTTGGTTTAAATTTTTTGATTTTTTTAAAAAAAAAAAAGAAAAGGGGAAAAGAGAGGGGGAGAAGAGAGAGAGAGGGGAGAGAGGAGAGAAGAGAGAGAAGAGAGAGAGAAGAAAAGGGGAGGGGGAGGGGAGAGGAAAAGGAGAGAGAGAGAGAGAGCGTAAAATATTTTTTGGGGATATTAGAGTAAGAAGAAAAATTTTGAAGGTCCAATTTGACCACAGAGGTTTAAATTTAAAAAACAACCCCAAAAAAACCCCAACCCCCCCACAAAAACAGAAAACCCCCCCCCACCCCACAACTTCCCCCCCTTCCCCCCCCCACAAAACAAACTCCCCCCCCCCCCCCCCCTTCCCCCCCCCACACCACTAAACCCCCCCAACACACAAGGAAATCCCCCCTCCCCCCACAAATTTAAAAATAAGGAAGCAATAGGGTAATTGGCTCCCTAAAATAAAAACTAAATGAATAACAAAATGAATACAAACCCCCCCACCCCCAACACAACCCCCCCCCCCACAAAAACCCCACCACACCACCCCCCCCGTTTACCCACAACCCCAAAACTCACCCACAAAATGCGGCCCGAACCCTTCCATTTTGTTTTGGGGGAGGATGGAAATCAAGCCGACACCTGTACTCCCCTGGTCCTGAAAACCCCCCGTCCTTAAACCCCCGAGCCCGTCCCCCCCCTGCCCCTGCCCGCCCTCCTGGAAGCGGGCGCCCCTGGAAAAACCCTTTTGAAAGCCCCCGTGCTGCCCTCCCCACGCCCCGCGGATCGTCAAGCCCCCGGGAGTCCACGCTTAGGAATAAAGGTAAGGGTTAGTTTAAAATTTGGGAATTTTTGGATTGGTTTTTTTTTTTTTTGGTTTTGATTTTGATTTTTATTGAGTAAAAATTATGTTAAAAAAAAAGTTTTTTAAATTTGTAAAAATGTTTTTCTCTCTCTCTCTCCCTCCTCTCTCTCTCTTCTTCTCTCTTCCCTTTTTCCTCTTTCCTCTCTCTCTCTCTCTCCTTCTCTCTTTCTCTCCTCTCTCTCCTCTCTTTTCTCTCTCCTCTCTCTTTTCTCCTCTACTCCTTCTTTTTTCCTCTCTCTCTTCTGTCCCCCTTTTTTTTTTTTTTGTTTTTTTTTTTTTCCCCTCTCCTCTCCTCTCTCTCTCTATTTAGCTCTCTCTCCTCTCTTCTTTCCTTTAGATCTCCCCCTTCCTCTTCTCTCTCCTTTTTCTCTCTCTCCCCTTTCCCCTTTTCCTCTTTCTCTCTTTTTACTCTCTTCTTTTTCTCTCTCTCACCTTTTTGTCAAATTTTTTAACCCTTCCCTTTCACTAATCTTTCTCCCTTTCTTTTTTTTCTCTCACCCTGGTTTTCCTTCCCGCTCTCTCACCTTCTTCTTTCCTTTTCCCCCTGAAAATTCCCCTTCTTTCTTATTTTTTTTTCCCCTTTTTTCCTTTCCCTTCCCCTTTCCTTTTCCCCTTTTTCCTTACCTTGCTTTTTTTTAATTTCCTGTACCAACTTTTCCCCTTTAAAACATTTTAAACCTTTTCCCTTTAATTCGGTTTTTTTTTCCCCCGGAAAAAAAAAAAAAAAAAAATAGGGAGGTTTTTTTTGGGGAAAGTTTTAAAATTTTTAAAAGGGGGGAGGAGAGAGAGAGGGAGAGAAAAGAGAGGAGAGAGAGGAGAGAGAGAGGAGAGAAGGGGAAGAGAGAGAGAGGCGTGATAAAAGCCCGGGACAAAATTTTTATCTAGTTTTTTTTTCATCTTTTGTAGGTTTCGCGGGAAGAGAGAAGAGAGCGAAGAGAGAGAGAGAGAGAGGAAGAGAGAGAGAGAGAGAGGAGGGGGGAGAGAGAGGAAAAGAGAGGGGAGAGAGAAAAGGGGGGGAGAGAGAGAGAGAAAAGAGGGGAAAGAGAGTTTTTTTTTAAGTACAGAGGAAGGAAGAAACGAGAGAGAGAGAGAGAGAAAAGGGGAGAGAAAAAGAGAGGGGGGGGAGAGAGAGGGGGGGGCCGCTAAGTCCCGGTCTATAAAAAGATAAAGAGAGTGAGGGAAAAAGAGAATTCCCAAATGCACGATTCATTTCATCACATTTGCTGAAATCCGGCTGCTTCCAATTTTATGTATTTTATTAATGGTAAAAATCAATGTCTACTCTCACGGGTCTAATGATATCAAGGGTCGAATTAAATCAGAACCCCCCCCCAAAAAATACAATTATTACAGAAAAATCAAGGGTCAAATTTTCAAAACCCAAAAATATAAAAAAAAGATAAAAAAAATAATGGTCAAATTTTCAAAACCAAAAAAAAAAAAAAAAAAGATATAAATCAAGGTAAAATTAAAAAAACCCAAAAAAAATTTAAAAAAAAAAAAAAAAAAATAATGGAAATTTTTCCCCAAAAAAAAAAAATTTTAAACAAAAAAAAGATATAAAATCAAGGGTCAAATTTTCAAAACCAAAAAATAAAAAAAAATAAAAAGATATAAAATCAAGGGTCAAATTTTCAAAACCCAAAAATAAAAAAAAGATAAGAAAAATAATGGTCAAATTTTCAAAACCAAAAAATAAAAAAATAAAAAAGATATAAAATCAAGGGTCAAATTTTCAAAACCAAAAAAAAAAAAAAAAAAAAAAAAAAATCACGGGTCAAATTATCAAAACCCAAAAATAGTACGAAAATAGACAATAAAACGATACTAGTGGAATACAAAAATAAAAATGTGATTATAATGATTAAAAAAAGGTAACTAATAAAGCAGAGAGAGCTGAAAAAATGCTAAGTGGTAAAAAAAAAGTGCTAGTGGTATACAAAGAAAAAAAATGTGATCAGAAGGATAAATAGAGAAAAAAAAAAAAAAAAAAAATCAAGGTTGTAAATTGCGGGGTGAACATCAAAACTTTTCTCCTGAATGTGTCCAAGTTGCCGGAATGAGGATAGAAACACCAGATAATTTGTTACAGAATTTATCTGTTGCGAGTGAGATCGAAAGAATTTAAATGTTGGTCGATTTGCCGAACAGACAAGACAGAAAGAGGCTCGTAAATAGATAAATAGGCAGGTTGGTTTCGAGGGATGGAGGAATGGATGGAGGGATGGAGGAATGGATGGAGGGATAGAGGGATGGATGGATGGATGGATGGATGGATGGAGGGATGGAGGTTGGTTTGGAGGGATGGAGGAATGGATAAGGGATAAGGGGTGGATGGAGGAGGAGGGGGGGAGGGGGGAGGTTTGGTTTGGAGGGATGGGGGAATGGATAGGGGGATAGAGGGATGGTGGATATGGATGGGTAGGGATGGAGGTTGGTTTCGAGGAGGGAGGAGGAATGGATAGAGGGATAGAGGGATGGATGGATGGATGGATGGATGGATGGAGGGATGGAGGTTGGTTTGGAGGGATGGAGGAATGGATAGAGGGATAGAGGGATGGATGGATGGATGGATGGAGGGATGGAGGTTGGTTTCGAGGGATGGAGGAATGGATAGAGGGAGGTGGAGGAGGTGGATGGATGGGGGATGGAGGTTGGTTTCGGGGGAGGGGAATGGATGAGGGATGGGTGGGGGATGGGGGAGGAGGTTTGGTTTTGAGGGAGGAGGAATGGATAGAGGGATGGATGGATGGAGGAGGGGTTTTGGGGGGGGATGGGTGTTGGTTTTGGGGGGATGGAGGAAGGATAGAGGGAGGAGGATTGGGGGGAGGATGGGGGATGGAGGTTGGTTTGAGGGGGGAGGAAGGATAGAGGGATGGTTGGGTGGGTGGAGGGGTGGATGGAGGGGGGGGAGGTTTTTTGGGGGGATGGAGGAAGGGGAAGAGGGGTGGATTGGATGGATGGAGGGAGGGGATGGAGGGATGGGGTTGGTTTGAGGGATGGAGGAAGGGTGAGGGGGATGGAGGAGGGATGGATGGAGGGATGGGTTTTTTTTGGAGGGGTGGAGGAAAGGATAGAGGGGTGGATGGGTGGATGGAGGGGGTGTGGAGGGGTGGGAATTTGGTTTTGAGGGATGGAGGAATGGAAGAGGGTGGTGGATGGATGGATGGAGGGGTGGAGGGGTGGAGGTTGGTTTGGAGGGGGGGAGGAATGGATAGAGGGTGGTGGGGGGATGGAGGGTATGAGGGATGGAGGTTTGGTTTGGGGGGAGGGGGGAATGGATGGGATGGATGGATGGGTGGAGGTATGGTGGGTGGATGGGGTTTGGTTTTTGGGGGGATGGAGGAATGGATAGAGGGGTGGATGGATGGAGGGGGAGGGAGGAGGGGGAGGTTTGGGTTTTGGGGGATGGGGGAATGGATAGAGGGATGGGTGGAGGATGGAGGGATGGAGGAGGGGGGGGTTTTTTGGAGGGATGGAGGTGGTTTGGGGATGGGGGAGGGTGAGGGAGGGGGGGATGGAGGGGGAGGAGGGGATGGAAAGGGGTGGAGGTGGAAAAACAAAGGAGGAGGAGAGGAGAAAGGAGAGAGAGAAGGGAGAGAGAGAGAGAGAGAGAGGAGGAGGAGAGGGAGAAAAGAGAGAGAGAGAAGAGAGAGAGAAGAAAAAAAAAAATAGTAGAGAGATGCAGAGTATGAAATATTAAAAAGGATAGAAAAAGAAGAGAGGGAGGAAGTAGGAGAGAGAGGGAGATAGTGTGTTGTGTGCAACGTGAACTGTGCTGGTATAAAAATATGAAAAAGGGGGGGAAGTGGAAGAGTGAAGGAGGAGGAAGAGGAGAGAGGAGAGAGGAGAGGAGAGGAGAGGAGAAAGGGAGAGAGAGAAAAGAGGAAAAGAGAGAGGGGAGAGAGGGAGAGATGGGGGGAGAGAGAGAGAGAGAGGGGAAATAGAAGTAGAAAGGATGGAAGGGGGGGAGGAGGAGAGAGAGAGAGGGGGGGGGGGGCCCCGGATAGAAGTTTTGGGGAAAAGCTAGAAGGAGAGGGGGAGGGGGGGCAGTTAGAAGTATAGCCGTGTGGGGCAGTGTGGTGGAGGGGAAATTTGCAAGGTGGAGATTGAAGGGAGAAACTGTAAGCAAAGTTATTGAGCAAAAACCCCTGGACTTTGGTTGGGATTGTATTTTCCTACGCTGTCTGCCTCGACCCACTCCTCTATCTAAAACTAAACTCAGGAGCTTCATGGGCAACTGAAAACTATCTTGCTTGACAGGAAAGTAAGATTTTTTCCTAACTTAAAATTCTTCTCTTCCCCTCTTCTTCTCTCTCTTTTTTTTTTTTTCTTTTTTCTTTTTCCTTTTTTTTTCTCTTTTCTTTTTCCCTTTTCTTTTATATTTGTATGGATTTTTTTAAGTAGGGGTTACGGGACAAAAAATATCTTACTTTTTAAAAAAGTAAGATTATTTAACTTTAAAAAATTTTTCTCTCTTCTCCTCCTTTCTCTTTTCTCCTTTCTTCTTTCTCTCTCTTTTCCTTTCTCTTCTCCTCTCTCTTTCTCTCTTTTCTTCCTCTATCCCCCTTTTTTCCCCCACCCCTCCCTCTTTTTCTCCCTCTTTTTTTCTTTTATCTCTCCCTTTTTTCTCCCTCTCTCTCTCTCTCTCTCTCTCTCTCTCTCTCTCTCCTCTCTCTCTCTCTCTTCTCTCTCTCTTCTCTCTCTCTCTCTCTCTCTCCCCTCTCTCTCTCTCTCTCTCTCTCTCTCACTAATACTAAAACTTCCTCTATAACTAAACTAACTCTTTCATTTGTATCCATTAGAGGGGAGAGACAGTTGGGGAAAAGAAGAACTATAGGTTGAAGAAAAAAGAAGAAGATAAGTTAAAGAAAAGAAAAATATGAATAAATAATAAACTAACTCTGGACTTCTTTCTGCCTCCTCTTCCTCTTCTCTTATCCCAACATTAACATAAAGGTTAGTCCTCCCTCCTTCTCTCGACCCACTTCCTCTGTACCTTGAACAATTGTCTTAACCCTTTCACGCCCAGATCTTTCCTTTGCTGTATAAAATTGTCTGTTGTCGAGCCATAAAATTACGAAAACTAACTGAATAGACCAAATTAGTTAGTCGACAAGGATACTAAATAGGTCATATCTATAAAAAAAACATTGCTTATATTAACTAAAAATCGTCTAATGATACCTAAATTACAATGGAAACTAGGGGGGGGGGCACTCAGTAGAGCGCATACCTCCGCCCGAAATTAAAAAAAGTTTAAAAAAAAAGTAAAAAAAGAAAGTAAAAAATATTAATATATATATATATATATATATATATATTATATATATATATATATATATGCATCAGATGAGCCGCATACCTCCGGCCGAATATTCATCAATTGGTTGCCATGGCAACATTGTCAATAGATTTCACCAAAATTAAATCAGTTCTTCCTTATACCAAAAGACGGGGTTAATCCCGAGTTTGGTTCAAATATATTCGTAATTTTTCGAGAAATCCGTACACTAACAAACGACAGACAGAAGCAGACAGACAGACGATGGGGGTTAAAAAACAAAACCCCCCTCCAATTTCGTTGGCGGATTTAATACGTTCTGGGCCTCAAGGGCTTAAACAGGCAGTCTGGGTGGAGTCGCCTGAGGTCTCCAGCTGTGTACATATTTACGTTAAAATGATATCACTACGTGTGTATCTCTTTTGTGATGCCTTTTACAAATATCACAAAAGTTAACCTCAATTATTTTCAGTGTGTGGCACCAGCGCATCCTTCATCCTTCTCTTACTTTTATTGGATTTTGTTACCACTTTTTAATTTTTTTTGCCCTTGGCCAGTCCTTTGTGATGTAAAAAAAATAAAAAATTTGATCCCCATTTTAAAGTAACCTCAATTCTAATACTAACTAATTCTACTTATCTTACTTCTTTTTAGTCATTGTTTATTTAGTCGTATTTAATTCCTAAAGCAACATCAAAGCTATCTTCTTTCTCTTCATTATTAACTCCCTCTATTTAGTAACCTTAACCCTAATACTGACTCTAATTATTCTTATCTTAGTTATTTTTAGGTTAGGTTAGGTTGGGTTAGGTTTAGGTTAAGTTAGGTTAAGTTAGGTTAGGTGAGGTAAGGTGAGGTGAGGTGAGGTGAGGTGAGGTTTAGGTTTAGGTTTTTGGTTAGTTAGGTTAGGGTTTGGTTTGGTTAGGTTTTGGGTTTGGTTAGGTTAGTTAGTTAGGTTAGGGGTTTGGTTTGGGTTTTGGGGGTTTTACTTATTTACACTATTTTAGCTCTTTTAAATCTTTGTTTATTTCGTATCTAATTCCTTATGCAGTCTCAAAGCTGGTAGTAGGAAGGAGTATGTTGCGAAGCCATGGTTTATTTACAGACACAGGAGGTTTTTTAAAGGTGACGGCGCTGAATAATAGTAAAAAGAAAGCTTGATTAGGGCCCAAGTTTTTGTTTAAAGAAGATGTATTATAGTGTAAAAAAAAAAAAAAAGGGTGATGGTAAAAAATGGTAAAATGGGAGTTTGTGTAAATGATAAAACAGAGAATTTGAAGATAATGTTGATAGTGGAGAATACTGAAAGGGAGAGAGAGAGAGAGAGAGAGAGAGGGGGGGAAAAGAGGAGAGAGAGAGGAGAGAGAGAGAGAGAGGGGGAGGGGAGGAGAGAGGGGGGGGGAGAGAGGGAGAGAGAGAGAGGGGAGAGAGAGAGAAGAGAGAGAGAGAGAAGAGGAGAGAAGGGGGAAGAGAGGAGAGGGGGAGAGAAGAATTATGTTTAAATAGGTATAATTTAATATTCTTTTAAAGTCAGAGATAGTTTTCAGTGTCCAGTGAAACTCCCGACGTAAAAAAAGAATCCACAACAAAGTATAAGAGAGAGAGAGAGAGAGAGAGGAGAGGAAGAGAGAGGGGGGAGAAGGAGAGAGAGAGAGGAGAGAGAGAGGGGAGGGGAGGAGAGGAGGAGAGAGAGAGAGAGAGAGAACAAAAAACCTCAGCACAGAAAGATAGATATGTAATGCAAAAGGTCACCTCAAAACGGAAAAAAAAACGAGAAACACTTGTTTTTTTCTGTGGTGGATGACATTAAGGAACCCCAAGACAATTTCCACTAGTGAGAAAAAAAAGGTCAAATTCAAGTATTTGAAATTTTTTAGGGGGTTTTACTTACCTGAGGGGGAAAGGGTTTTAAGCCACCCCACACACCCCACCACACACACACACACACAAACACACACAACCAAACACAACAACCCACAACAAACACGAACGACAACACCACACACACACAAACACCCACACACACACCAACACACACACAAGACAGGGCACAGACACAGACACACAGACAGAACACAGCCAAAAACACACACCTGTTGAGGGGGAGGTGTAAGGGGAACCAGGATGGAAAAATTGATGGTGAAATGGTACCGAGAGAGAGAGAGAGAGAGAGGAGAGAGAGAGGGGGGAGAGAGAGAGAGAGAGAGAGACGAGAGAGGAGGGGAGACGAGAGAGAAGAGAGAGGAGAGGGAGAGAGAGAGAGAGAGGAAAAGAGAGAGGAATGGGAGCTACAGAGAGAGAGGAGAGAGGGGGGAGAGAAAAGAGAGAGGAAGAGAGAGAGAAGAGAGAAGAGAAAAAGGGAGAGAGAGGAGAGAGAAGAGACGGGAGAGAGGAGAGAGAGAGAGGAGAGAGGGAAAAAAAAATATAGAAAACTCAGACGGGGGAAACTGAAAAATATCACGGTTATAGTTTAACAATTTTCCCAAATTTTTTTTTAAAATTTCCAAAGAAAAAAGAGCTTCGAAATTTACTTTTCACAGGAAAACAAAAAATAACAATAAAACGGGAAAAAGAATAGGGAAAAACGTAGGAAGCGAGGGCAGAATTCTTAGAATTACTTTTAAAAAACCTAATAAAAACCTTCTATTTTAAACGGATACAAGCAAAAAATTTAAATTATTTTAAATCAACGAAGATTATTTTATGTTTCTTTTT
>JACEEZ010022195.1:0-60993 GCA_016584305.1 Chionoecetes opilio
GGAAACATCAAAGAACTGTATAAATGAGGTCCAAATCTCTAAGCACATCAAAAACCCAAAAAACTTGTTTTCCTTCAAAACCCTAAACCTAACATTGTGTTGATGGAAATTTGGGGTAACTGGTCTGGGGTATTATAACTCGTCAACGTTACTTGAATGATATTATTTGGGGATGATTTGATAAATGATTACAACTTGACGGGAGGATTTAACTTAGTCTTCTGACTTCACTATCTGATTGTAGTGTGACCACTTCTCACTACGGAGAGTACTGAACAAGGGGGTATACTTAAGGGGAGGGATAATAAGTTTTAAGTTAGGGATTAGCTGCCACCAGCCCTGACGAGTATTTCGCTATGATTACTCCCGGGGCACGTTAGATTAATATTAATACTAGATTGATCTTGGTAGTCGTGGTCGGTACTAGGGATTATACCTAGTAAAGGCGGAACTCTTTTGGAAGTGTGGGAATTATTTTCCTAACTCAGAATAATCACCTGGGTTTTCATAATAACACAAGAACTATATTTGTAAATGAAATCCTATTTATTTTGTAAACATGGTAAGTCTCTCACTTGAGATCATCTTCAGCATATCAGGGTTAACACTATATCGAGAAAACTCTACTCTGACATAAGAAATGCGACTTCACGCTTGACCTAGGAATCTCCCTTAGTGATGAGATAAAGCTCTTCTGAGCATAAAACCTCCTTCACTAGAATTTCTATTCAGTGCATTGCCCTACACTAGGTAACATAATACTTAATATTTATAAATCACACCTGGAAGATAGGTATCTAGTAGAGAAAGAATATGGCGAGAAAGTGTTGTGTGTGTGTTACAGTAAGACCATGTGGCTTCTGAAGGAGACACGGACAGCCTGCAACGACGCGAAGAGACGAATCTTCGTTAATAACACTTATAAGGATGGGCGGAACATCTATGCCTTAGTGACACTGAACTGTACCTATATATTTATATAGAAATATATAGATATAATATACTAAGGGAAAAGAACACAGGAGTTAGGTACGAAGGTCTTACCTGCAACGACGCGAAGAGACGAATGACTCGTTGGGGCCTCGTGGGCTTCCCGCACCAAAATGGAACTTGTTTGGAAAGTCTCACCGTGACTTCAGATGAAAACTATAAATCCCGAAATAACTATTTAAATAATGAAAACTCGCGTACCTCAGAAAAGACTGTCCCTAATACCAACCAGTTACTTTGATGTAGAAGAATTTAATATTTTTAACCTAATATTCAAGAAGGATGGTTTTATATGTAATGTCGACCCTCCGAACACCTATTTCAGAGTGAAGTGGTATTGAAGACTTGCTTAGATTTTTGGTGGGCTTTAATTTTAGCGGGGATCCTTACTACAACGCCCATATATGACCATAACCGAAAACGATAGGGATTATTTTGAAGGACGTTAAGACTCTGGGAGAGTTCCTTGGTCTGACCAGATGACTGGCAAAAGATAAAAAGAACTGACATCATTAGTTATCACTGATCGCAGAATAATTATCCCACGAATTTGGACTCGCATACGGCATGTGAGGGAGAGAGAGGGTGTGAAAGAAGGAAGAAAGAAAATGGCGGAAGAAGGATAGAAGATAAACAAAATGGTGTAATGATTGCGGGCGATGAGTCACCCGTGAGACATAGAAAAAAAAAATTACCTACTGAAAGACTGTGGGGGAATTTATAATAATAATTCTCATACTATATCCCCAAATAAGGGGCTTTACAACATGAATATAATAATTCTTGGGTCCTTTTCCCCGTAGTAAAAAAATGAAACCCCAGGCAAAATATCTCCTTACTCTAGAGTGGTCAGAGGATTCTTCCTTTTAACCCGGGGAAGTTGTGGAAGCTTGCGGCGACCTTGTTGTGGCCAGTCCCTTTTGGGTGACCCCCCTCACGTGTTTCAGGTGACGTTGTGTGCGTGCTTGGTCCCAAGGGGAACTGCCAGTGCTTCTACGGGACTCTTGGGTTCCCACCCCTGATCCTTGGGTCCTCAAGGACAGGTGATGTATCCTGGGAAAAACCTGCTGACCCACTTCCCTGGGGCCTCTAAAAGAGCAGGGGGCCCTGTCATAATCGTCGCAGAGAGGGCTGCAAAAAAAGGGCAGCGCAGGAGTGGCCACAGCAAAAGGGGCAGGTTTTGCCTCTGGTGTGGGAGGCTGGGGGGTGATGATTTCCAAAAGGCACGGTATAAGGCCATGAATGCCAAGAGGGGGGAAAAAGATTCACTCAAAAGCCCTTTGACCTCACCACACACACCCTGACACACAGGTGAAAGGAATTATAAGTGAAGAGTGTGGAAAAGATTCACTAAAAAAGTCAAACCCTCACCGGGACCACCCTGACCAAAATGGTGATAAGGCCAAAAGCCAAGATGGGGGAAAAAAGATTCCCCAAAAAGTCTCACCTCACCAGACACACCCTGACACACCTGTGAAAGGAATTATGAATGTGAAGAGTGGGGAAAAAAGTTTCACTCAAAGTTCACCTCACCACACACCCCCGACACACATGGTAAAAGGAAATTAAATGTAAATATGTGGGAAAAGATTCACTCGAAATCTGACCCCCCGACACACCCTGACAACACATGGTGAAAGGAATTATGAATGTAAGAGGTGGGAAAAAAGTTTCATGAAAAGGCTACCCTCACCAACACCCCTGCCCACCCCCGGGTGAAAGGAATTATGAATGTGAAGAGTTGGGAAAAAGATTCAAAAAAAAATTTACCCCCCCCCGAACACCCGAACCACCCTGGGAAAGGAAATTATAAAGGTGAAGGGTGGGAAAAAAGATTCACTAAAAAAGTCTCCCCTCACCAGACACCCTGACACACACGGGTAAAAAGGAAAATTATGAATGTAAAGAGTGTGGGAAAAAATTCTGTTTGAAAGTGAACTCAATCGACATATCTTCGACACTCTGGCCGAGGAAATTAAAATGTGAGTATGTGGGAAGCATTTCAAGTAAGGCTGATTTTTCTCGGCACATCGGATCCATTTTTGGAGGTGGTATGTGGTGGGACAAGTGTTCCAGTGGGGTGCCCAGGCATTGGGGTGGGGGGGTGTCCTGTGTGGGAGTGAGTGGTGGTGGACAGTGTTGCCTCCTGCCCACCCTCCTGGCTGTAAGCCCCAGCACTGGTTGGTGGGCATGCTGTAAATGGTTTTAGATTTTTTCATTTTCTTTTTGAGAACAATTTTTACATGGACGCAATGGGGGGATAAAAATATTTATTGAACCCTTATAAATTTTAAAATTTTCAGCAAATTTGGTAAAAGTTTTAAAAAAAAGAAATGATGAAAAATACGGAAAGGCCAAATAAACATAAATAGACATGAGCAGAGGTAAAGACAAAAATGCATAGTACGTGCCACCCGAAAGGGCCCCTTATGCCCAAAACTACTTTCCCCCATTTAAAAGCACGAGTTACGGAACTGGAAAATTTTGGTCAAGCCAAATGCCTTAAAAAAAAATCTTTTTTCTGGGTTTCCCAGATATGAAGCGCGCCTCTGTGGTGTAGTGGCCCCGTGTCTGGTCGAATCCGCGGGCCCCCTTTCCCCTTTTGAACATAAGAAAAAAGGAAGCTACAAGAGGCCCCTGAGACCCCACACAGGGAGTTTTCCCGTTTTTAACAATACCTACATCCACCTTTCATCCCCCCCCGAATTTTTGTAGCCTCCCTTTAAGCTCCCTAAAAGACTCTGCACTAACTACCTGTCTATGAGGGGCCCTGCCAATCATTTACCACCCATTTTTTGAACTTTTCTCCCCTTTTTTTTTTTTCTACGCTTTTTCCCGCTTAAACCGTTTTCATCTGTCCCACCTGGTTAATAGCCGTAAGAACTTTTCCTACCCTCCTTTATGAATCCCCTTTTTCCCTTAAAAACTTTTTCAGATCGCCACTTATCTGCGTCCCGAGTGAGGAAATTTAATAGCTTCAAACTCTTCTCATAAAATAAAATTTACACATCCCTTGAATAATTTTGGGGGCATTTCTCTGCACTGATTCTAAAAAGGAAAATCCCTCCTGCAATACCTACCGTCAGCGCAAAAGTACATCGTATGGCTTTCCTCACTTCCTCTCTTATTCACCCTTATTTCTCCTTTATTCCATTATTCCATGCACTCTTTGGCCTTGAATTATGTGTTACAGTTATCCTGGCGTGTGTAGCGCCGAGAAGGTTATACCCAAGAAGGACTTCGAAAGGGCGGCTTATCCTGGACCTCAGCCGCCTAAACGGATTTGTGCGAAACCACAGGTTCCGTATGCTGGCCTTGGCCCAGGTCCGCCTTCGGCTGCGGCAAGGGGACTGGATGGCGTCCCTAGATCTCAAGGACGCCTACTGGCATGTCCCCATTCATCCTCGGTTCCGGCGCTTTCTGGCCTTCCAGGTGGGATCGGACACGTGGCAGTTCACCAGACTACCCTTCGGCCTCTCCATCGCTCCGAGGTTTTTACGCGGCTCACCAAGGTGGTGGCTCAGCGGATGGTGTCTGCAGGGGTGAATTGCCACATGTATTTGGACGATTGACTGGTGTCCGCCCCATCCCAGGAGGAGGCGGTTCGCATGCTGGACCGAGCCTTGGCGATGGCGGCGGAGATGGGTTTCCTAGTCAACAAGGAAAAGTCCGTCCTTACCCCCTCTCCCCGCATCACTTGGCTGGGCATGCAATGGGACTCCCGTTCGGCTGCGGTCCGCATCTCGGGGGTAAATGCGGCGGGCCGCTCCCAGCGGCCCGCCGTAGGGCATATGACCATTTGCCGCTGTTATATTAACTGATTGAGGAATATTTATGGTTATACTTTCTAAGTATATTGCAGATATAGTAATGTTTTAAGGGGTGTTGCACAACCCATTAGCCGATTAATAGACTAATGGGCTGTTTCAACACTTAAAAACAATTACTATTATGCAATATGCTTAGAAAATTTAACCAGAAATATTCCTATGTATCCAGTAATACGATGAAAGGAGATCATAAATTGCTACGGACATTGTTTTATTCATAAGTACAAAAACATTTCGTTATTGGGTTTACATGCTGGTGTACGTTGAACAGGCCTAACCCAGTGTAGAAGGTTTGTTGCGGCGAAAACATGTCATCATTCCACCCACTCGTCGACTTCTGTTTCCCTCAGGGACTTCCCTCCCCCCTGTTTCTTCCGTGACTTCAAGGTGCCTGTTTTTTTGCTTTGGGCTTTGGGAGAGTAACTTACTCACCCCAGTCTCCTACATGCCAGTCACCCCCCTTCTGGTTTTCGTTCCTCCATGTACCACGCAACGTTGTGATTTCTGGGGCATTCCAAGAGGGAATGGCCAGGAATTTGGGTGTTGTCTGGTGTACCGTTGTGGAAGACTTTGGTCCTGTCTAATAGGTACCCAATTGCCAGCATTTTTACTAGCACTTTTCATCAGTTTCCTCTTATCCGTATAGAGGTACAGGGGTGAGGATTGAGGGGTCGCGGTGGTACAAAGGCCCTATGCTGCCTCCTATACCACCCTTGCTTACCACTGTAGCTGCGCTAACCACACACGCACATGCACACCTGTATAAAGGCTTAGGCCCATTCCCTGTCTGGGACCAGGATTAGAAGGGTGGACCTGATGCTGACAGGACTGTCCTCGCGACACAACTGCCAACACCAGCAAGGTAATTCAGTCAAGCAACAGGACTACACAGAGACCACCACGACCGCGCACCTCTTGTCCCCACGTTGTACAATGACTCGCTGCAAATAAAACTACAAAGCCTCGACGCCCTTTCTCCACCTTGTGTGTTAGACAAGACTCCCCAAGATACTACACCTCCCTCTCACTGCTCACCACTACTTCACATAAAACTTTAACACGCTCGTTGTTCACTGATTCCATTATCAACAATGCTCAGTTCCCAAGCGAAAATTTCCAGCACCATTTTCGCCTCCCTTCTATCATCTCTTCCAAACTGTTGTGTCAACTTGTGTGGCCGAGTCGGAATGCGGGTTAAGGCGACATCTAATATGCGGGATGTTTGTCTTTTCCATGGGTGCGAGGGAGGAGTCTGAGCGGTAATGACCCAGGGGGGTGCACGGAGGGCGTCGACGAGTGAAGATCTGTGAAGCGGCAGACCTGAGATATCAGACGTTTTACAATGGAGAGCAGCAGCGGGGGATGGATGATGTTTACATCTGACACTGGCCATCTTCGCAGCAATCACTCGAGTATCTTGTGCCCCAGCATTATTTTCTCTTAAACTACAACCTTTCTTAGTATTTTGCATTACTATTGATAACACAGACTACAAATTTTATGTCAGTGGATACTGCTCAAACAGATCCCTCCAGACCCCTTTAGTAATACACCACCAGCTGTTCTGCATTCTCTGCCCGACCTTATGCGTAATATGGCCGCATTAGACGCAGGCTGAACTTTGCTTCCACTTTTTAAGGGAAAAATGTGCGGTCTTAGCGCGGCAAATACGGATATTACCATATGGATAGGGGAGGCGGTGGCCGAGTGGTTAGCGTCTTGGAGTGTGAGCTCAATGTCTTGAGTTCGAATCCTGCCGGGGCAACGACTTCAAGAGCTGGAGGGGAGCAGAAGGTACCGAGTTCAAGTCTCACAAGGAGCAACTGTCAAATTCCATCGTTCGAGTGGCCGAAGCAACGGCACATGCCGCGTATACCTGTTCTGCGATTGCGAGTTGTGACTGTGGACTTAGGGGTGCATGTGACCTAAACTGAAGAACCAAAAATCACAGAAAATGGGATCTTCACCTGCGACCACAGGTTGTCACTATAAAAATCCAGGCCTGGCCACCACGGGCGGGAGATCAACTAACATCAAGATTCTCCATATGTACTACAGGCGCTATAGGCTACGCCGCTACAACGGAAAAAAAAAAAAATTCGCAGAAAAAAATCTATCAGAAAAACCCAAAAATTATTCAAGTACTAAAATTTATTTCTGTGTTTACGTGCTTCTGTATTATCGGAGTGGGGGGGGGGGCTGATTTCTGTGTTACGGCTTCTGGATTACAGCAGTGAGGGTGGGGGGGGGGGCTGCATTTCGTGTTTACGTGCTTCTGGTATTACGCAGTGGGGGGGGGGGGGGGCTGCATTTCTGTTTTACTGCTTCTGTTTACAGCAGTGGGGGGGGGGGCTAGCATGTCTGTGTTGTACTTTGCTTCTGTATTACAGCAGTGGGGGGGGGGGGGGGAGGGGATTGCATCTGTGTTTACGTTGGCTTCTGTATTATCGCTAGTGGGGGGGGGGGGATGCATCGTGTTACGTGCTTCTGTATTACCAGCAAGGGGGGGGGGGAGATTTTCTGTGGTTACGGTTCTTGTTATTACAGCAGTGGGGGGGGGGCTGCATTTCTGTGTTTTTAGTGTTCGTATAAGCGTGGGGGGTGGGGGGGCTGCATTTCTGTGTTACGTGCTTCTCTGTATTACCGCAGGGTCGGGGGGGGGCGCGGGGGGGCCTGCATTTCTGTGTTTTACTGCTTCTGTATAACCACGCAGTGTTACGGGAGTGGGGGGGGGGGTGCATTTCTGTGTTTACGTGACTTCTGTATTACCGCATGGGGGGGGGCGCATTTCTGTGTTTTACGTGCTCTGTTATACCAGCAGTGGGGGGGGGCTCTGCATTAGTGTTTTACGGCTTCTGTATTACGCAGTGCAAGTGGGGGGGGGGGCCTGCATTCTGTCGTTTACGTTGATTCTGTATACAGCAGTGGGGGGGGGGGGCTGATTTCTGTGTTACGTGCTTCTGTATTACCGCATTGCGGGGGGGGGACTGCATTTCTGTGTACGTGCTTCGTATTACCGCAGTGGGGGGGGGGCTGCCATTCTGTGTTTACGTCCTTCTGGTATTACATGCCAGGGGGGGGGGGGCTGCATTTTCTGTGTTCACGGCTTTCTTGTAACCGCAGTGGTGGGGGGGGCTGCATTTCTTGTGTTTACTGCTTCTGTATTACGCAGTGGGGGGGGGCGCTGCATTCGTGTGTTACGTGCTTCGTATTTACAGCCAGTGGGGGGGGCTGCATTTCTGTGGTTTACGTTGCTTTCTGTATACACGCATGGGGGGGGGGGGGGGAGGGGCTGATTTCTGTGTTTAGTGCTTCTGGATATTACAGCAGTAGGGGGGGGGGGCTGCATTTTTTTGTTTACGTGTTCTGTCTTACAGCAGTGGGGGGGGGGGCTGCATTTCTGTGTTAGTGACTTCTTTGGTTATTACAGCATGGGGGGGGCTGCATTTCTGTGTTTACGTGTTTCTGTATTACAGCAGTGGGGGGGGGGCTGCATTTCTGTGTTTACGTAGCTTCTGATTACAGAGGGGGGGGGGGGCTGCTTTCGGGTTTACCGGGCTTCTGTATTACAGCAGTGGTGGGGGGGGGCTTGCATTCTGTGTTTACGTGCTTCTGTATTACAGCAGTGAGGGGGGGGGGCTGCATTTCTGTGTTACGTGCTTCGGTATTACCGCAGTGGGGGGGGGGCTGCATTTCTGTGTTTACGTGCTTCTGTTATTACAGCAGTGGGGGGGGGGGGGCTGCATTTCGGGGTTACTGCTTCTGTATTACAAGCAGTGGGGGGGGGGGGGGCTGCATTCTGTGTTTACGTGCTTCGTATCCAGCAGTGGGGGTGCGGGGCCTCTGCATTTCTGTGTTACGTTGCTTCTGTTAGTACAGCAGTGGGGGGGGGGGCCTGCATTTCTGTGTTTACGTGCTTCTGTATTACAGCAGTGGGGGGGGGGGGGGCGGCTGATTTCTGTGTTTAAGTGCCTTCTGATTACAGCAGTGGGGGGGGGGGGGCTGCATTCTGTGTTTACGTGCTTCTGTATTACAGCAGTGGGGGGGCGGGGCCTGCATTGTCTGTGTTACGTGGCTTCTCTATTACCGCAAAGTGGGGCGGGGGGGGCTGCATTTCTGTGTTTACGTGCTTCTGTATTTACAGCAGTGGGGGGGGGGCTGCATTTCATAGTTGTTTATGTGCTTCTGTATTTACCGCTAGTGGGGGGGGGGGCGCAATTTCTGTGTTTACGTGCTTCGTTATTAACAGCAGTCGGGGGGGGCGGGCTGCATTTCTCGTGTTTACGTGTGACTGTCATACAGCAAGTGGGGGGGGGGCTGCATTTCTGTGTTTACGTGCTTATGTATTACCGCAGTGGGGGGGGGCTGCATTTCTGTGTTACGTGCTTCTGTATTACAGCGTGCGGGGGGGGTGCTGCATTCGTGTTTACGTGCTTCTGTATTACCGCCAGTGGGGGGTGGGGGCTGCATTGTCTGGTTAAGGATTCTTGTATTACAGCAGTGGGGGGGGGGGGGGCTGCATTTCGTGTTTACGGGCTTCTGTATTACAGAAGTGGGGGGGGGGGCGCATTCTTGTTTACGTGCCTTCGGTTATTACAAGCAGGTGGGGGGGGGGCTGATTTCTGTGTTTACGTGCTCTGTATTACAGCAGTTGGGGGGGGGCGCGGCATTTCTGTGTTTGACGTGCGTTCTTGTATTACAGCAGTTGGGGGGGGGGTGCTGATTTCTGTGTTTACGTGATTCTGTATATACAGCAGTGGGGGGAGGCTGCATTCTTGTTTACGTGCTTCTGTATTACAGCAGTGGGGGGGGGCTGCATTCTGTGTTACGTGCTTCTGTATTACAGCAGTTGGGAGGGGGGGCTGATTTCTGTGTTAAGTGCTTCTGTGATACAGCAGTGTGGGGGTGGGGCTGACATTTCTGTGTTAAGTGCCTTCTGTATTACCAGCAGTGGGGGGGGGTCTGCATGTCGTGTTACGTGCTTCTGTACTACAGCAGTGGGGGGGGGGGCTGCATCTGTGTTTACGTGTTCTGTATTACAGCAGTGGGGGGGGGCTGCATTTACTGTGTGTTCGTGATTCTGTATTACCGCAGTGGGGGGGGGGGGGCTGCATTCTGTGTTAGGCTTCTGTTATTACAGCAGTGGGGGGGGGGGGGGGCTGCATTCTGTGTTTACGTGCTGCTGTATACCGCATGGGGGGGGGGGGGCTGCCATTTTTTTTACTTGTCGGGCTTCCTGTTTACAGCATGGGGGGGGCCTGCATTTCGTGTTTACGGGGCTTCTGTATTACAGCAGTGGCGGGGGGGGCTGCATTTCCTGTGTTTAAGTGCTTCTGTATTTACAGCCAGTGGGGTGGGGGCTGCATTCTGTGTACGTGCTTCGATTACATGCAGTGGGGGGGGGGGGCTGCTTTCTGTGTTTACGTGCTTCTGTATTACCGCATGGGGGGGGGGGTGCATTTCTTGTTTACGTGCTTCTGATTACAGCAGTGGGGGGGGGGGCTGCATTTCTGTGTTTACGTGCTTCTGTATTACAGCAGTTGGGGGGGGGTGGCTGCATTTTCTGTGGTTTACGTGCTTCTGTATGTCAGCAGTGTGGGGGGGGGGGCCTGCATTCTGTGTTAGTGCCCTTCTGTATTACAGCAGTGGGGGGGGGTGCGCATTTCTGTGTTTACGTGCTTCTGTATTACAGCAGTGGGGGGGGGGCTGCATTTCTGGTTTACGTGCTTCTGTCATTACAGCAGTGGGGGGGGGGGCTGCATTTCTGTGTTTAACAGTGCTTCTGTAGTACAAGCAGTGGAGGGGGGGGGGGCTGCATTACTGTGTTTACGTGCTTCTGTATTACAGCAGTGGGGGGGGCGGGGCTGCCATTTCGTGTTTACGTGCTTCTGTATGACAGCAGTGGGGGGGGGGGGCGGCATTTCTGTGTTTACGTGCTTCTGATTACAGCCGTGGGGGGGGGACTGCTATTTTCTGTGTTTAAGGCTTCTGTATTACAGCAGTGGGGGGGGGGTGCTGCATTTCTTGTTTACGTGGCTTCTGTATTTTACAGGCAGTCATGGGGGGGGGGGCTGTATTTCTGTGTTTACTTGCTTCTGTATTACAGCAGTGGGGGGGGGGGCTGCATTTCGGTGTTTACGTGCTTCTGTTATACAAGCAGTGGGGGGGGGCCGCGCTGCATTTCTGTGTTACGTTGCTTCGTATTACCGCAGTGGTGGGGGGGGCTGCATTTCTGTGTTTACGTGCTTCGGTATTACAGCAGTTGGGGGGGGGGCTGCATTTCTGTGTTACGTGCTCGTATTACAGCAGTGGGGGGGGGGCTGCATTTCGTGTTTAAGTGTGATTCTGTAGTTACAAGCAGTGGGGGGGGGGGCTGCATGTCTGTGTTTACGTGCTTCTGTATCTACCGCAGTGGGGGGGGGGGGGGGCTGCATTTCATGTGTTACGTGCTTCTGTATTACAGCAGTGGGGGGGGGGCTGCCATTTCTGTGTTTTACTGCCTTGTATACCGCAGTGGGGGGGGGGGGCTGCATTTGTGTGTTTACGTGCTTCTGTATTACAGCAGTGGGTCGGGGGGGGGCTGCATTTCTGTGTTACGTGCTTCTGTATCCGCATGGGGGGGGGGCGATTTCTGTGTTTAAGTGCTTCGTATTACAGCAGTGCGGGGGGGGGGCTGCAGTCGGGGCTGCATTTGCTTGGTACGTGTTCTGATTACAGCATGGGGGGGGGGGGGCTGCCATTCTGTGTTTATGTCTTTCTGTATTACAGCAGTGGGGGCGGGGGGGGCTGCATTTCTGTGTTTACGTGCTTTCTGTATACAGCAGTGGGGGGGGGGGGGGCTGCATTTCTGTGTTTATGTGCTTCTGTATTAGCAGGGGGGGGGGGGGGCTGCATTTGTGACTTCACCGAGCCGTGGTTGCGGGTCTGCTGGCGCGTGGAGGCGTTTTGTAAGCTCAGGGAAATTTAAGAATTGAGTGCAGATTATAAAAAATGGGTGACTGGATGCAATAAGTGGCAACCTGTTGTGATATATTCCATCATGGCTATATTGTGGACTGCATGAAATCAGGAATGATGAAATGGTCTGCACTCCCCCCCCGATTACTTTTAAGGGGAAAAATCCTAATGTAACCAACTTCAACGGTACCGAACCTTACCTTACCCTACCCGGCATTTTTGTAAAAACACGGCAGACGTATTCTCCGCTGCCCAAAAAAAATCTTCCATATCTCAAACTATTGATTTGCGACGGGAAAACTCTGAGAGAAACAAGTCTCTTATAATCAATGAGGGTAAACAGAAAGCCTACTGCCCCATTGTGTACAGTGCTGTGTATATGGATTATAGGGTAAGATAATACCAGCAACTAGTTTTTGCCAATCAAACTATGTTTCGATGAGTTTAGATGTTTTTAATTATTTGGCTTCGGCTTGGGTGGAAAATCAACAGTTATGCGTTTCTATACTGCAGTTTTTCAACTCCCTTCCCATTCACAAAATAGTTATGTCAGCCAGAAACTCTTAAGTAAGGTTAAATCAGAGGAAAGTTTTTACCCATGGAACATAATCCATTGGTGGGCAAAAACTGTGACAGTCCGAGCATTCTTAAGTGTTCACATGAAAGTCATCCATTAAAATAGACGTCGAAAATTTGGTTGCTTTGCAAAAAGAGTTTCTCCATTATATTGAAGGAAAACTAGTTTTCTGGTATTATTTTTGCTGTGAGTTGACTGCTTGGGGATTCCTTTGGGCCAAAGACTTGTTTCTGTTGAGAGCCAGCACACACTGGATGGACCTGTTGGAAAACCGGGTGTTTTGGCGAGGAGGGAACATCAGAACGAGACATTGGCTGTATAATATGAGTTCCAAAATCAATCTAAGTAGATATGTGGAAAATTGTTTCAAAATTGTTAAAATGCTATTGCAAGAGGTATCAGTGGAAAGGTCTTTGAAACAAAACTTTCCAATGACACCAAGACGACCCTCCTAGGACCTAACTAAGAAAGTACATCAAAATAGAAGTGCGCCTTTTGGGCATATTTTTGTCTTATAAAACAATAGGATTGTTGTGACCGATAAAAATTTGGCATAATGAACACTCAGCCAAGAACACTCAGGTTAGGTTAGGTTTCATTAAAACATATAAGGTTAGGTTAGGTTTCATTTTTTTTTTCATTTTTTTTTTTTTTTTCATTTTTTTTTTTTTTTTTTTTTTTATGGTTTGCGCAAAATAAAACTAGCATCATTAAACAAGCACCTATTGTAGGCCAAGAAAAAGTAGTTGGTGTCTCTGAAAACGAACGCGAAACTCTCCTCCATAATTACCAAACAAACAAACAGAACGAACGAACAACGAAATGAAAAACAGTGCATTGACATCGATTACAGATAGCCTGATAAAATTGTTGCTACTCGATAAAAACTTATCAAATTCGACATACAGACGGACAAATAACTAAAGAAACTTATTTTATTAGTTTCAAGATTAATTTCACTCGCCTTCAGCAAAATTGACGAGCGTTTTTGGCGAACTGTCACGAAACCACATCTCCATTTCCACGGAATGTACGTGATTTCAGAAATGTTCCGAGAATTTTCGAGAATTGTTTCTGCAACGAGTTGAGGGTCAATGTGTGTACTATGTCATCAAATCATGTGTAAGCTCGTGCAATCACAGGAAAACACACAAAAAACTGATTTCTTAGGGGGTTCACAACACAACTTTTGCGCTAAATTTTGCCAATTTCGATGAAAAGAAAACGGGGCCGAGCTGAAATGTTGACAAAGTTGTCAAGCGTGAAATCGGAGAATTGCACATACCTAATCTAAGCACATCAAAAAACACCAGAAAACTTGTTTTCCTTCCAAACCCTAAACCTAACATGATAAAAATTAATTCTTGGGTCCTTTCTGCCGTAGTAAGAAAGTAACCCAGGCAAACATATCTACCTTACTGTAGAGTGTAGAGTTGTCAGAGGATTTTTCCCTGTTCAACCCTGGGAAGTTGTGGAAGTCTTGCTGGCGACCTTGTTGTGGCACAGTACCTGTTGGGGGGACACCTCCATCACGTGTTCAGGTGACTGTTGTGTGCTGTGCTTGGTGCTCACAGGGGAACTGCCCAGTGCTTTGACGGACTCCTTGGTGCTTCCCACTCCTGATCCTTGGTCCTCAAGGACAGTGCTGAGTGTATCCTTGGGAAACCCTGCTGAGCCCAGCTTCCCTGAGGCCTCTACAAGAGCAGGGGGCCTGTCATAAGTCGTGCTGCAGAGATGGCTGCAAGAACAGGCAGCAGCAGCAGGAGTGACCACAGCACACAGGAGCAGTGTGCCTCTGGTGTGGGCAGGCTGGGGTGTGTTGATCTTCCTGAAGGCACTGGTGATAAGGGCCATGAATGCCAAGAGTGTGGGAAAAGATTCACTCAAAAGTCTCACCTCACCAGACACACCCTGACACACACTGGTGATAAGGGCCATGAATGCCAAGAGTGTGGGAAAAGATTCACTCAAAAGTCTACCCTCACCAGACACACCCTGACACACACTGATGAAAGGAATTATGAATGTGAAGAGTGTGGGAAAAGATTCACTCGAAAGTCTCACCTCACCACACACACCCTGACACACACTGGTGAAAGGAATTATGAATGTAAAGAGTGTGGGAAAAGATTCACTCAAAAGTCTGACCTCACCAGACACACCCTGACACACACTGGTGAAAGGAATTATGAATGTGAAGAGTGTGGGAAAAGATTCTTTTCGAATAAGGAACTCAACAAACATATCTTCAGACATTCTGGCCTGAGGGAATTCAAATGTGATGTCTGTGGGAAGCATTTCAAGACTAGGGATGATATTTCTAGCCACATGCGGATCCACTTTTGAGGTGGTGTGATGTGGTGTGGACAAGTGTGGTCCAGTGTGTGCCGAGGCATTGTGGGTGGTGGCGTGTCCTGTGTGGGAGTGAGTGGTGGTGGACAGTAGGGTGGCACTTAAAAATTGAATTTTTATTTTTAATGCGTGCGGGTGGTTTTCTGGTTCCATTCCCGTAAAAAATAACGTATGCAAATTTGTTTTGAAAAATATTAATATTTAAAGGTCGCGAATCGAGGTAAAAGTTGAGATTTTGGGGGCAAATTTCAAGATTATCAAATTCGTTTCTGACGTTGTTGTTACACTATAATTGGATGATTAAAAGGCATTTCTTAGTCATTTTCATATTGTTTATTGGTATTTCACTCAGTTTTGGTCACACCGGAATGCTGGTCTACTCCAGGTCCCCCTCTCTTGCAGAGTATTAGCCCCTCATCGGGGGGGGGGGGGGGATCATGGCAGTGGGCACCCATCTCTCACTCTATGTTGGCCTGGTTTAGCAGTCGCAGTCGACTTGCGGGCGTCGGGGTACCGCTTCCTGTGGTCCTCAACGACCTGCAGGAGGAACTGGTGCTGTTCCTCGTCCTTCGTGAGGGCCTGGTTGTAGGCCTGCATCAGCGCCACACCGCGCTCGGCGAAGTCATTCACCACCCGCAGCTCCCGGACTACACGAGCGGCGGCTTGGTAGCTGCTGTCCTCCCAGTCGGCTGGATCCTTGTTGAGGAACCCCGCCTCCAGGTCGAGGATCTTGAAGAGCTGCTTGGACGACGGCGTGACGAAGCTCGCCACCGTCTTGGTCGCGAGAGCGGCGCTCTTGATGTCCACTGCGGACTTGCGGGGCGGGTCCTCGTCCTCCTCCTCCTCCTCCTGCAAGTCTATGGCCTGGACCATGTCTCGCTTGACCCCGAGGGAAGGTCGGGGTCGAAGAGTGCCAGAGCCACCAGCCCGCTCGCTCAAAGTACCACAGGTGGCGGCCGAAGACCGGGACTGTCGCCTTCGACAGCTCCTTGTCGGGGTAGGCGCGGAGCGAGTTCACGAAGGCCAGGTCCAGCGCCAGCGCAGCAGCGGCGAGTGGAGTCCGGAACCAGGCGGCGGCGTACGTGCGGACGACGAACAGCGCACAGCGCCTGATGCCCTGGGCCTCGGCTGCCGTCAGCCGGAACTGCTCCCTGAAGAGGAAGACCTTCACAGCGTAGATACCCTTTGCCATCCACCTGGCCCGGTGGAGCGGTCCGGGGCGGGAGAAGCGGATGCCGCGCTTCGGAACTCCGCCGAGAGCAATTACGCAGAGCTCCAGAAGTTCCCGGTAGTCGGCCCGGGGCTGGGCGTGGTCGAGGAAGCGGCGGAAGTTGACCAGCAGCTCGTCCCGCTCCGGAACGTCATCGGCGGTGAATGGCTCCGGCGTGGTCCTGTCGATGAACTCCCACCCGCCTTGGAACCTCTTGAACAGCTGGATGTCGGGGCCGCTCGAGACTCCAAGGCAGGTGGAGAAGGCCTTCTCCAGGACCAGCTCGTACACGTGGTGCCGGCAGGCCAGGTGGAGGACGGGCCGATCCAGCTTCTGCTCGATGAGGGTACAAGCCCCGTTCACCAGCCCGCTGTTCACCGCCGTGGTGTCGAAGCTGAGACCGCGGACCCGCTCCTCCAGCTCCCAGTCCTCCAGCGCTGTGAGCACGGCCTGAGCGCAGGTCCTGTGCTCGGCCGGACGGGAGCTTGGGGACGGTGAGGAGCTTGACCACTCGCCCCCCGACACCAGGACCGGGAGCCGGTCGACGCTCCCTCCCCCGCCATCGCTCTCCGGGACGATCTTTCCGTCCCAGTGGACGATGAGAACGCGTCGGGGTTGAACGCGGCCTTGATCTCCTTGGCGAGCCTCCTCTCGGAACTTCATCCCGAGCGCGCTGAAGGATTCGCGGTTCAGCACCAGCTCGGCGGGGTCGTGTCCTAAGTTCCGTGCTGCAGCTGACAACACGTGAACCGCATTGCGGTTTGGACACCTTGGTCCGGTCGAGCGCGGCGGCCAGTTCACTGTTGAGGACGGACTTTCGCACGCTCGCCCGCATGCGCTTCGGAGTATGTGCCGACGTTGAGGGCCTCTCGTCGTCGCCATCGTTGAAGACGTTCCCTCGTGTTGCGCGCCGCAACGGCCGGGTAGGACTGTTGCCGGCACTGGCACTGGAGTCGGAAGAACTGCCCGAAAGCACAACGGACCGGTCAAGCTCAAGGCACACTTTCGCCTCCGCTTCCGCCCGCCGGCGATTCGTTGACTCCAACTTCTCCTTGACCTTCTTCTCTTTGACAGCAAGGGACATGTCTCGAGAACCAAGAGAACCGCGGGGCTCGTCTCCCTTTGGGCCAGCAGGAAGGACCGGTCCTCTTCCTCTGTGAGGAGTGTAAGCGCATCTTGGTGCGCGATGTCGAAGAGGCGACGCAGGGATGCGACGAATGCCTCTTCCCTCGCCACCTGGGTCGGCCCGCGCTTCGACTTGCTCTTCTTCAAGGAGACCCACTCATCGTAGAGTCGGATGAGTTTGTCGTGCGCCCGGTGGGCTGCCTGGACTGGATATGCGTGCCCGGGCCAGAATGCGAGTACCTCATCGATCACCTTGGCCGCCGCGGGCTTCTTCTCGTGCTTCAGTTCCAAATGAAGGTGCAGAACAGACGGAGAGCTTGTCCTCGTGTTGGGAGTCGGCTTCCCATAAGTTCGTTCAGTGTACTATGTACAAGGTACACAGTCGTGTTTGACCTAGTCGTCGCCATCGCAACTCTGGGAAACAGGAGAGGGGAAGGCTATTATTAGTCAATTGTATAAAATTTTATGTAATGCGTCAAAAGAAGAAAAATGTCAAATGGATGAGGATGATTGGAAATTCCCTGAGGAACAGCACTTCTGGGCAACAAAAATGTAACAGAGCGAATAAAAAACGAACCAAACTGTTATAGAGGCGTTGGTAAACAGTTTCTAAGAGCCCACGGTGCCAACCGACACTCCTTTCCGGTCGAAACGTGCACTAAGACTGAGCCAACCAACGGGCAAAATACGGCCCCGGAACGCGGGCTAACGAGTTTTTGCCTGTTTTGGCCTTGACCCTGGCCTGGCTCCGATCGCCCGGGAAGTGGTGTAATAAACAATTGTTAGAAAAAAAAAAGCCAAAAATACGTCGGAAATGCAATTTAATGATGGAAAATGTTGTTCAAAATATGTTTAAAGTAAATTTGAAAAAGTAGATTTTTTCCCGAAAAATGTCAACTTTGACCTCAATTCGCGACCTCTAAATATTAATATTTTTTAAAATCCTTTTGCACACATTATTTTGGGTATGGGAATGAAACCAGAAAACCACCCGCCACACCTAAAACGGATAAAATAAAAATCCACTATATGGCTAAGTGCCAACCCTAGTGGACAGTGTTGCCTCCTGCCCACCTCCCTGGCCTGGTAATGCCCCCAGCATGGTCTGGTGGGCATGCTGTAAATGGGTCTAGATTGTTCATTCTTCTTTATGAGATACAATTATACATGGACGCAATGGGAGGATAGAAATATTTATTAAACCCCTTATATAATTATAAAGTTGTCCCAGCAGAACTTGTGTAAAATGTTAAACAAAAAGAAATGATGAAAAATACATGAAAGGCCAAATAACTAAATAGACATGAGCAGAGGTATAAGACAAGGATGCATAGGATGTGCCACACTCTGAAAGGCCAGCTTATGCCACACTACTTACCGCCCCATTTAACGCACGAGTTACGGTACTGGGAAATTATACGTCAAGCCAAAATGCCTTAAACAAATCTTACTTTCTGGGGTTCCCATATATGAATGCGTCGCCTCTGTGGTGTAGTGGCCAGCGCGCCTGGCTACGAATCCAGGCCAGGGCCAGTCGGCGGCCAACCCACCCAGCTGTTCATCCTCTCTTTCTGGGATGATAATGGGTAACTGGGGAACCCTGGGGAAGGTAACTGTAGTAACCCAGATGTCACACTAGCCCTGTGTCCCGGGGTAACGGGTTCTCACCCACCACAGGCTCAAAGGCTAATGCCACGGAGATGAGCACCGAGGCCATGCTCAGCATAGCGCATGCTCCCATCTTTACCTCTAGCATATATAAATGCTGTACTATATGAACAAATGGAATAAAGAAGTTTTTTTTTAAATAATATATAATTTACATGAGAAATTTCCATCAGAGCCTTTTTCATGGTCATAAAAGCGTTGGATTGCATGCCAGGGGTGCACACTAGTGTCTCACAGGTAGGGGGGAGCACACCAGTGTCTCACAGGTAGGGGGGAGCACACCAGTGTCTCACAGGTAGGGGGGTGCACACTAGTGTCTCACAGGTAGGGGGGAGCACACCAGTGTCTCACAGGTAGGGGGGAGCACACCAGTGTCTCACAGGTAGGGGGGAGCACACCAGTGTCTCACAGGTAGAGGGGAGCACACCAGTGTCTCACAGGTAGAGGGGAGCACACCAGTGTCTCACAGGTAGAGGGGAGCACACCGTTCTCACAGGTAGAGGGGAGCACACCAGTGTCTCACAGGGAAGAGGGGGAGCACACCAGTGTCCCCACAGGTAGGGGGGAGCACACCAGTGTCTCACAGGTTAGAGGGGAGCACACCATGTCCTCACAGGTAGAGGGGAGCACACCAGTGTCTCACAGGGGGGAGCACACCAGTGTCTCACAGGTAGGGGGGAGCACACCAGTGTCTCACAGTTAGGGGGGGGTGAAAANCTTAGTCAAGTCAAGAAGTAAGCAGTACAAAAACGCCCTCCTTCTCCATGCACTTCATGCAGCAGAATCTGGTACAGTCTGTCATCATCACTGCAGAGATACAGACGTCATGGTCCTGGTCTGGGCATGTGCCACAAAGATCCCATCCCACCTGTTCCAGAAGTGCGGGACGAAGAACCGACAAGATTCCTGGATATCATCACACTGAGCCGTACACTGGGAGGCAGCGTGTGTGATTCATTGATTGGTATGCATGCCTTTACAGGCTGTGATACCGTCAGTGCATTCGCTGGCCGGGGGAAGATGACGACACTCAAGCAGGTGAAGATGGACAAGACATACCAGGATGCTTTCCACGACTTGGGCGCTCATGGGAAGTGTCTCCTGAACTCTTTGAGAAGCTACAGGAAATCACCTGCCACATGTACCTGCCATCTACCCACACAACTGAGGTGAACAAGCTTCGGTATGAGCTGTTCTGTGCGAGACGTGGAGAGGTGGAGTCAAGTCAACTCCCTCTTGTGAGGACTGCCTCTTCATGCATGCACTACGTGCAAACTACCAGGCTGCGATCTGGAGAGAGAGTCTGCAGAGCCAGCCATTTGTTGCGAACCCAACAGACTGCGGCTGGATGACAGATGAGGACGGCAAGCTTGCCTGTCAACTGGATGCGAGGCTCACCAGCACCAGATGCTGTTATGCAGCTACTGTCCTGCAAGTGTGTGCGGTCATGCGAACTCCCTAAGTGCACTTGCCTCAGCAATGGCCTGAAGTGTACGGACATGTGCAGGTTACAGACATGCCAGAACAAGGCTATTGAAGAAGAGCCGGTAGCACAACAGTCAGATTCCGAGTCTGACGTAGATGATATTGAGGAGGATTAATTGGCCATAATAGTAAGTACAAGCCCATGGCATGCTTAGTGTGTATTTACAGGACTTGTATTAAATGTGACAATTACTATATTCATTTTAGTGACATTTAGGCATTCCTGTCCCCAAATTTGACATTTTAAAATTTTTCTGAATTTTCGGTAGGGTGTGTCTATTCAAGAAGTGATAACGACCATTAAGCTACCAGTGTGCAAGGGCTATCATATCAAAACATAAACTAGAGACATGTAGCAAGCTAAAAACACCTAAGAGAATTAGTCACCCCGGGTGGTACCGATATCCCAAAATTCGGGTCTTGGCTCATGGACTATATAAGGTTAGGTTAAGTTTCATTAAAACCTTTAAGGTTAGGTTAGGTTGCATTTTTTAAATTTTTTTTTTTTTTTTGGGAAAAATCATCACCCCTTTTGGCCAAAAAAAATTTCTTTTTCCCAAAAAACCCGGAAATTCCCCCTTTTAAAAAGCTTTTTCCCTTTTTGGTTTTAAAAACCAAAAAACCAAAAAAAAAAAATCCCCTTTTTACATTTTCCCCAACTTTTTGGGGAGGGGAGGGGGGTTTTGGGGGGGAACAATTAGCTTTAAACAATTTGGGTGTGGGGGTTTCCCCTAGATCATAATTTCCTTATTTAAAAGAAAATTTGCCTCCTTATAATATGTTGTTAAGTTGGTTTAGGTTTCCAACCCCCCCCCCCCGCCCCCGAAATTTCCTGCCTGAAAAATTTCCTAAAGGGGGTTTGTTCAATTTTCTAATTACCTAACCAACCCCGTCTAACCAAAACCAACCCCACTTCCCCCAAATTTAACCTAACCTTCAGGGGGGGGGGGGTTGGGCTGAAAATTACTTTTTAACTCTCACCCCAATTCTTGGCAAAGAAATTTCCCAAAATTTTCCGGGGTTTTAAAAACCCCTCAACGAGATTGGTTGCGAGGATTTTTGGGTCCCGCCAAATACCCGCATTCCCCCGGTAAAGTTTTTAAGGGGGTAGGGGGGCCCTAAATAATTTTGGTATCTTTAGATTTAACCAAAATTTTTTTAATTTTTTTATGTTAGATAAATGTTTTTTTTAGTCGAAAAAAAGGTTTTTTTAAGGTGGGGGGTAAGTAAACCTTGTTGTTAGGAAAAAAATTGTTTTTAAAAAATTTTTTTTGCCTTTCCAAAACCAAACCACCAACCAACCCAACCCACAAACCAACCACCCCGGGGAAATTTGGGTTTTTAAAACGAATCCTTTTTAATTTCCCAAAAATTTCCCAGAAAAAAAATTCACAAAGGAAGGTTCGGGCCTTTTGAAATTGGGGAAAACCCAAAACCTTTTTTTCATGTTTTTTTGGGGTTTTTTTAAACTGCAATTTTTTTTTTTTATTTTTTTTAAGTTAAAAAGGGGGTTAAACGGGGGTTTTATATGAAATAATTCCCTTTTGTTTTTAAAATTTTTTTTAATCCCCCCCAAAAAACCCAAAAAAAAAAAAAAAGGGTTTGCGGAATTAAATTTTTCCAAAAAAAATCCAAAAAAATATTTTTGTCCACAAAATCTTTCCCACTTTCCCCAAAACCCCAAATTTTTTTTCGCTTTTTCCGGTGTTTTTAAAGACCCAGAATAAAAAAATTGAGGTTTTTAATTTTTTTTGTTTGTTTTGGCTTAAAACCCCTGGTTTTTTTCCCGGAAAACGTCCCACTTTAACTTCATTCAAAATCCCCTTTCCCCGCCCAAAAACCCCATTGGCGGGCCCCAGGGTTTTTGGGGGGGACTTGAAAAGGGTTTTTCCGAAAAGGCTTTTTTTCCCTGGGCGCGGCAAGCCTTCCGGAAGGCTCTGCTGAGCGACTGTGGAAAAGTTTTCCGAAGGTTTTCTGAGCGCTGGGGCATCCTTCCGGAAGGCTCTGCTGAGCACGGGCAGCCTTCCGGAAGGCTCTGCTGGCGACGGGGCATGCCTTCCCGGGGAAGGCTCTGCTGAGCGACTGTGGCTTTTTTCCGGAAGGCTCTGCTACGACTTGGCACCCTTTCCCGGGAAGGGCTTGCTGACGACTGCGGACCTTTCCCGGGAAGGCTCTCTGAGCGATTTGGGCATCCTTCCGGAGGCTCGGGCTGACGACTGGGCATCCTTCCGGAAGGCCTGCTGACGACTGGGCAGCCTTCCGGAAGGCTCTGCTGAGCGATGCGGTCCTTGGGAAGGGCTCTGCTGGGACGGGCGTTCCCGGGGGTTGCTGAGGGACGGGATCCTTCCCTCTCTCCTCCTCCTTGGGGGCTCTCTGCGACTGGGGTCCTTCCTCGTCGCTCCTTCTCCCAAGGGCGTTTCTCTCTCCCCTCTCCCTCTCTCTCTCTCCTCCCCCCTCTCTCTCCCTTCTCTTTTTCTCTCTCTCCCTCCCTCTCCTCTCTTCTCTCTCTCTCTCTCCTCTCCTCTCTCTCTCCCCCCTTATCTTTCCCCCCTCTTCCTCTCTCTCTCTCCTCCTCTCTCTCTCTCCTCTTGGGGTCCCCCTCTTCCCCCTCTCTCTCCTTCTTCTTTTTAATATATATATATTTTAATAAATTATATTCTTGTTAATTTTTTACAGGTACATGTCTCCCCTTTTTTACTGTTGTTGTGGTGGTTTTTTCCCTGCTTTGGTTATTTACCTGATCCTGTATTTTTTTTTTTCCTTTCTACCACTTTTTTCCCCCCCTTGTAAAAAAGTTTGATTTTCAAAAAAACTGACGGCAAATTTTACCAAGCACATAAAAAACTTGCAATAATAATCGGGCCCTTGAATGGGCACCACGTGTTGTTATGAGGCCGAGGCATTGCCGCACCACCCCCCCGCCAAATCACCGCTAATTTCAACTGATTTAGTGTCACGCCCAGCCTGCTATCCTGGTGGTGAGGCATGCATTTTAGCTAATCTTTTACCCTTATTCCTCTGCCTCCATAATTTAGGGGACAGGGGCAACTCACCCTAGTCAAAGGGGCCTTTTAAAACAATAAAATTTCCGGGTGGAGGGTTTGGAAATACTGTGAGCTCAGACTGCTAAAGGGAGCCCTTGGGGTTCTTAATATTTAAGTAAATCTTCCTTTTTGAGAGCCGCAAACTGCACTCTTCACAAGCCACCGCGACGTTTTTTCGCCCTCCCGGCCTGCACTCCCCTCCTAAAGTCACAGGGGGACGTGAAAATATTCTGAAACTAAGAAAAACTTTTCATGCCATGATCAAAAATCAAACTAGGTTGGGTGTGGGGTTATTTCAGGCTAGTTTGGTCAGCATTAGTGGAGTACTTTACTTTCGGGAAACCTTCAGAAAATTTAAATTCATATTCACCAGAAACCAGGGAAAAAATGGTTTGCAGGACCGTGGGGCGGCGAGTATGCGCCGCGCCGGCGGGGGGGTGCGCCGCGCCCCCGATCCGATGAGGTCAAATCACTTAGATTTTTCGCAACCGCGTATGGCCTGGAATCCCACATGCTGCCCTTTAAAACTCTACCTTCGATTAAAGTGCATCGGGGACACAAGGGGGGGGCATGAGCCTCTGATCACGGCGTCCTGTAATGGCATGCCTGACTCACGAAGCTCCGCCCCCAACCCCTGGCCGTGGGGTGTTTAAAAAAAGGGCTTACTTCCCCTGTACACGCGCTACACTCATCTTACTGACCTCTTCCTTTATGGCTGGAAAGTTTGTATTTTTCATCTGTCAACTTTGTCCTTCGATTTTGGGACCGGGACTATTTCTCGTTACTTGATAAATGCAAAAAATTTGGGGGAAATAATGACCCCTAAACGAAAACCCTCACATAACGAGGTAAAACTGTGAATATACCGTAATAACTGTGAAATTCACATTACCTGTTGGGTGCACCTCCTCACGTTTTCGGTGCTGTTGTGTGCTGTCTTGGTCTAAAGGGGGAACTGCCCGTGTTCGACGGGACCCCTTTGGTGCTTCCCCTCCTGATCCCTTGGTCCTCAAGGACAGGCTGAGTGTACCCTTTGGGGAAAACCCCGCTGACCCACTTCCCAAAAGGGCCCTCTACAAGACACGGGCCTGTCATAACTGTTGCAGAGATGGCTGCAAGAACAGGCAGCAGCGGGATGGCCACAGCCACAGGAGCTGTGCCTCTGGGTGGCGGGCTGGGGTGTTTGACTTCCAAAAGGCACTGGTGAAAAGGGCCATAAATCCAAGGTGTGGGAAAAGATTCACTAAAAATTCACCTTCCCCAACCCAACCCTAAAACCACACGGTGAAAGGAATTTGAATGTGAAGAGTGGGGGAAAAAGATTCACTCGAAATCTCCCCCTCACCAGACACACCCTGACAACACTGGTAAAAGGGAAATTATGAATGTGAAGAGTGTGGGAAAAGATTCCTCAAAATCAACCTCACCACACACACCCTGACACACGGGTAAAAGGAATTAGAATGTAAGAGTGTGGGAAAAGTTTCCTCAAATCGACCTCCCAAAAAACACCCCTGACACACACGGGTGAAAGGGGCCATAAATGCCAAGAGTGTGGAAAATTCACTCGAAAGTCTACCCTCACCAGACAACCCTGACACACACTGGAAAAAGGGAATTATAATGTAAGAGTTGGGAAAATTCTTTTCGAATATAACTCAATCAACATATCTTCAGACATTCTGGCCTGAGGGAATTCAAATGTGATTCTGTGGGAACATTTAAAGACTAGGGCTGATATTTCTAGCAATGGGGTCCACTTTGATGTGGTGTGATGTGGTGTGGAAAAGTGGGTCCAGGGGTGGCCGAGGCTTGTGGGTGTGGCGTGTCCTGTGGGGGAAAGTGAGTGGTGGTGGACGTTTTGCCCCCTTTGCCCCCCTCCCGGCCCTGGTAATCCCCGCATGTCTGCGGGGCAGTGCGTAAAGGGGTCAGATTTTCATTCTTCTTTAGAATAAAATTATACATGGACGCAATGGAGGATAGAATATTTATTAACCCTTATATAATTTAAATTTTGTCCAGAACCCTTGTGTGAAATGTTTAAAAAAAAGAAATGATAAAAAATACGGGAAAGGCCAAAAAACTAAATAGACATGAGCAGAGGTATAACCAAGGATGCATAGGAGGGCCACACTCTAAAAGGGCCCAGCTTATGCCACACTACTTCCCCCCCATTTAACGCCAGTTAGGGAACGGGAAAAATTATGCATCACGTCAAAATGCCTTAAAAAAATCTTATTTTCGGGGGTTTTCCCATATATAAAGCGTCGCCTCGGGGTTTTTGGGGCCACGCCCCGGGCTACGAACCCGGGCCAGGGCCAGTGGGGCGACCAACCCACCCAGCTGTTCACCCTCTCTTTCGGGGTTAAAAGGGTTACTGGGAACCCCCGGGGAAGTAAGTAGTAACCCGATGTCACCTACCCTGTGTCCCGGGTAACGGTTCTCACCCCCCACAGGTAAAAGGCTAATGCCACGGAATGAGCACCCGACCCTGCGCCTACGCATGCTCCCCATCTTTACCTCTAGCAATATAAATGCTGCACTAATGAAAAAAGGGAAAAAAGAAGTTTTTTTTTAAAAAATATTAATTTACTGAGAAATTTCCATCAAAAGCCTTTTTCATGGTCAAAAAGTGTTGGTTGCCTGCCAGGGGTGCACATATGTCTCACAGGTAGGGGGGACACACCATGCCCTCACGGGTAGGGGGGAGCCACCGGTCTCCAGGTAGGGGGGGGCACCCAGTGTCTCACAGGGGGGGGGCACACCATGTCTCCAGTTAGGGGGGACCACCAGTGTCTCACAGTTGGGGGGGGTGCCGCCAGTGTCTCACAGTTAGGGGGAAGCACACCAGTGTCTCACAGTTATGGGGAGCACACCATGTCTCACAGAAAGGGCCCGGGGGGGAAACCGGTTTCCGACGGTTCCGCCACGACTGACGGGGAACCCGGGCTAAAGGTCTGGGATCGGTTCCGCCTTAACAGTTCCTCACGAGTACTGAATACGGGGCCTCACGAGACACGAGCATTAAGTTTTTTTAGTTCTTACCTTATTAGTAAAGTTTATGTTACGGGGAAGGGGTGCCATGTAATACAGGTTACTAAACCCGTAGGGGTGATTGCCCGGTGATGCCCTCTTTACAGGCAGAGTATTGGGGGCGCTGCCCAGAAATACACATCCCATGAAGGCTATAAGTGGTAGTGGCTAATCCTGGGGGCCACCATTTTTTCTTAAGTCATTTAGAAATATTTTAAAATGCCAAAAGGGTTCAGTAAAACAAACTAAACCCTCTCGTATCCGGACTAATTGGGCCAGGAGTGGTCCGCGTAAAGCAAAGGATCCAATAATGGGGGGGATTATATCCCCCAAAAAAAAAAATATTTATATAGGTGAATATAAAATGTCTAACTGCAAATACAATAAACCATTAGTAAATCATGTCAAAAGTAAATCTACAGTAAAATACAGCCTCGACTGTCGACTAGTGTACACACTGTCGTCCTGGTCTTCACCGCAGCAGTATCATATGGCGGGGATTTTCCCCCTCCTTCTTGGGGTTGTTTGTAGGGCTGCGGGGCCCCCTTGAGGACCCTATATCCCTGGTGATGTCCTTGGTGCTTCACAGGCATGGTACTGCCTGTCTTCTTCAGAAGGGACGGGGAGGCGGATGACACGTGCGTCCTGGAGGTAGGCAGGGCGCTAGGCGGGGCGGGCCCTCGCCAGCAGGGGGCCCGGGGTTTTTCATCATTACTGGGTTTTTATACATCATAGTGATTATGGTGAGCTGTTAACACACGTGTCTTATTTTGGTCGGTGTATGCCCCGTGTCACCTTAATAAGGGTTTTTAAAGGGGTTGAGGTGGGGGGGGTAGCCAGTACGGGGAAAAAATTCTTGCCACGGGCCACCCCGAAAAACTAATGGGAAAAAATGTGTGTGACACCCTTAAAAAAAAAGGGCCCTTCAAAATCTTGTTGCTTTTGATTGTCGAAAGTTTTAGAAAAAGTTTGTCATTGGCTTGACTGATGACTAGTTTTATACGTCCTTACTCGCCCCCAGTCTGGGCCTTTCCCCCTGTTAAATACCTAAGAGGGGGGCTTTTCTGGAACGGTTAAGGGGGAGGTTATCTAGGTGGGGGGAGAGCGGGTGTTACGGAGATACGACCTCCGTTGCTGGACTGGGTCCCAAAGGGTCAATGGCCTCAAGGGCCTCGCCAATACAAATTTTGGGGGCACAACAAAGAAACCACAATTACAGTATACAAATATAGGGTCTATGGATTTTAAATTCTCTGCCTGGCTGCCTGGGCCTCTAACCTCACTGCTCACGTCTGACGCCCCCCTCACCCTATAAAAAAAAAAATAGGGTGTCCCAAAATGTGGAAGTGGGAATACTGAGGCTCGGCTACGGAGGGTTTACTGTATATGTTAAAACTATATAATAATATATCTATGTCACTTTGGGAAATTTATACAAAAAATTTAAAGTCCGCTGTTCGTTAAGTAAAGGCCATTGATACTAAAGTGCTAATAACGGGGGGCCCCAAAATTTAAAGTCGTGACAAGTACTCTGACCCCTCCTGTTCGTTAAGTAACGGCCATTGAACATGTGGGAATGACGGGGGGCCCCAACATTATGTCGTGACCAGTACTCTGACACCCTGTGTGTTAGTAACGGCCATGCTACTAATGTCTAATGCGGGGCCCCAACGTTAATGTCGTGACCAGTACTCTGACAATCCGTGGTTAAGTAAAGCCTTGCTACTAATTTCTAATAACGGGGCCCCCAACAGTTAATGTCGTGAAATACCTGACACTCCTGTGTTTAGTAACGGGCCCTTTCTACTAATTCTAATGACGGGGGCCCCCAAAATTAATGTCTGACAAGTACCTACACTCCTGTTGTGGTAACCCACTGACTCCCCCACGGAGCCCTCGGGGCGCTTGTGTCGCTCCCCGGGGGGCTTCTGCCGCCTCCTCCTGCAGGCTCATAATAAAAGGGGTTTTGGCCGGAACCTCTCAGCTTCCGGCGTACATGCCTCCCGGCCTCGTGGGCACCATCACGTTTCTTTCCCAACACCAGCTGGCTATCCACGTCATCATCATATGGGATGGTGGCTCTGGGGCAGCACAATGTCATCACAAAGGGGTCGGCCTCAGACTGACAGGCGCCGGTAAGGACACCAAACTCCGGAATCCCCTTAATATAGATTATAAAAATACATATAACATCTAACCAGTTTCCCCAATAGTGGAAAAATAAACTCAAAGAAATGTTTTGGGAAATATTGCCAATTCTTTCTCTTTACAATCTAGCTAGTATCTACATATTACCTTCTAGCAGCGGTGGGATATTTTTTCCCCAAAATAAACAGCAACAGAATCTCCCTGGGAAAATAAAAGCAAAATAGTCAAATTTCAGTAAAATTTTCATATAGTAATCGATCATTAATAGGCTCTTAGATCTCCCCCCCTATAAACCAACACCCTAAAACACATGAACCATCCTGTGGCGGAGCTGTAAAAAGCTACCACCAGCCAGCCGCATGCCCGCGTTCAGCCGCCGCCCCCCTTGACGCCCCACCGGCCCTTCGAGACAGCCGCCACGCCCGCCCCCCATCGTCCGCGCGCCTAGCCGTCACTCCCCGCCCCCAGCGGACGCTCGCCTCAGCTCCGCCGCCTTCACCGCCACGCCGCCCTTTAAACCCCTACAGCCGCCCCGCTCGCCCCTCGTGCGCGCTTCACCGCCGTACCGCCTCCTAGCCGCTACAGACGCCACATTAGCCGAAACCACCACCTGGCAAAAAAGGCGTGAAGCCTCGTCGGGGGGGAATACGGGGTCCCTCTCGGTTTACCCCTCACCCCATGAGCTCGCTGACAACACAAGCGCCAAGGGCCTGGACATAAATTTCCGGCAGGGGATAAGGGGGGTCTGAAATGCCTGTCCGCCCCGCCGTGTCCGCAACAAACCCGCAAGCAAAACGGTGACCCAAACGCTACGGGACGAGGGTGCAGCGACACCGCTAGGAATGGGTCACTCTTAGCTTCCAAGCCTACGAGTCCGAAACGTTTTTTAAAAGCTGAAGGCCACAAAATTAAAACCGGGGGTCAACAAAACCCATGATGTCACCCTCAAAAACAAATGGAAGAGTTCGGTTTCCAATATGTTAAATTAAAAAAACAAGAAAATTATTTTGAACATGACATTGAAAATTTATTTTTGAACTTGAAAAGGGGAATACCTACTCGGTAGGGGAGTTTTAGTGTTTCCGGTTATTACTCTTGGGGAAAAACAAATTTTTGAAAAGTGTTTAATGTAAAATATTGACCAGGATTCAAAACAAATTGGGGTCAGTATGTTCTTAAAATATCCAGGAAAAAGGGTTTATTGGGATACCAGTCTCATTGATTTCATTAAAACCAGTCTGGTTCGGTGAGTCTTCAAGGTAATTTTAATTCAGTTCAATCAAAACGACTTTGGTGTATCGGGGGAAGATTAAGCGAAAGTGTTTAAAAAAATTTTGATTTTAAGGGTGTGTAGTGAAAATAATGAAACATTTATCTAGAGATTTCTCATGTCTAGAAATCGAGCGTCTGGTTTTTACGGGCCCCACCTGGTTTAGTGGGGGGATATTTTAATTCGGATAGTAGTCTCCTTCTCACTTCACAGTCACCAGCTTCGGTGTGGCGGGTATTTCAGGACTTTTTTGGGGTTTATCATTTACCAAGCTAGCCGCTGCGCCTCTGGGATATTCCCCGCCGGAAAAACGGGCACTGAGTCAAGTTTTACGGCCACTCTTAAACCCCGGTATCAGGTTGATTGGGGTACTTTCCTTTTATTGGATTCGTGTATTAAACACAAGCAAAAACCCCTTTCAGAAACAGAAAAATTTCCATTAAATTTCCCCTAAATGCGTCCCCCTACACACCTCCTCTTTTACGCGCTTTAAAAACGGGAAAAACCCATCCGTATAGTTAATTTGAATTGGGAATTTAATTTTTCCCGAGAAAAGACTGTTAAAGCCCATTATTCGGGAAGATAGTATGAAATTATTTCTATAATTCCCGATTTCCGTAAGCGTTCAATTTTTTTAGTTTTCCGGTGACTCTCCCTTTCTTTTCACGCGCCATTTTTTTATCTTCTTTCCTTCCTCCCCCCCTTTTCTTTCTTCCTTCCTTTTCCCTTCCCCCCCCCCCCCGACATGCCGGGTGCGACAAAATTCGTGGAAAAATTTTTCCGCGACAGTGTACTAATGTATTCAATTCTTTTCATTCTTTTCCCCACCCTCCCTCAGATTTGGAACCCTCCTGATTCCAATGTCTTTCAAAAAAATCCCCATCGTTATCGTCATGTTTTATAAAAAGGATATCTTAGTAAAATTTACCTAATTGAAAATCTACCAAGTTTCTAGGGCTCACTTTCCATACCCCTCGCTCCTGAAAAACCCTTTTGGACTTTTTCTGAAAAAAAAATCACACCCTTTCGATAAATTAAAAATTTAAATTCTTCTATATCAAATAACAGGTCTGTATTATAGGCGTCGGCTTAGGGGACCGAGTTTCATTATTTAATATTAGTTTGGGTTATAACTCTTCATTTAGGGCAGGCGAGACCATTAAACAAATCCCCTTTTACCCCAGGGCCAACTCCTGGAGCCAGTCTCCACCCTCCTTCCCCCAGGGAAGATTTAAAAAATTCCGCTCCTTTTTCCCCCCCCCCCCCCCCTTTTCCTTTTTATCAATTGTTATCTTATTTTCAAATTGGGTATCTATGTTTAGGGACGCTAACGTAAAGGAGGTCCCCCCTCCTTTAAATATTTTACGATCTCCACCCACCTTCCCCCAGGCTTCGACGGGGGGGTCTACACTCCTCCCCCCCGTAGGAGAGGCTCTTCCCGGGCCCCTTCAGTCATTGGCATTGTGAAAACCACACACCAAAACCCCTTTTCACATTTTCTTTCCATATATTATATATTCAATGTTACCTATGTGCTCATTGATACGGATTAGTGGGTTTCTAAAAATGATTCTGTGAGGGGGATTATTCCCAAAGTAGCTTGCCCGTTCCAGATTAAGTTTATGTATGTGTCTAAGGTCCCAAAAAGCAAAAATGTTTCATGGCGAATAAATGGATGTGTTTCAAAAATTGTTCTTGTGTTTTTTATAAAAAACCCCCGGGGATTTTTCTTGTTTTGGACAGTAATTCCCCCACTTCCAAAGAGTCGCCTTACTCGTATAATTCCACGTACCAATCCGACTACCAAAATAAATCTAATATTAATAAAATTTTAAAAGTGCCCAGGAGTAACCCAGTGAAATACTCCCTGGACTTGGTGGGACTTCCCCCCAACTCCCCCCCCCCGTTTTCCTTAAACCCAACCCTTAAAACCCCCTTTCCCCCTTAAAAACATCCCTCATTTCATACTCTCCGAAATGGAAATGGGGCAACTATAATCACATAGTAAAGTCTAACTAAGGAAATCCTCCATTCAAGTTGTAAACTTTTGTCAAATCATAATCCAAAGGGAATATCATTCAAAAAAACCCTTGACCATTTAAATAACCCCCCAAACAGACCCCCAAATACCAGCAACACCTAGTATCTACATATTTCCTCTCTAGTATCTACATATTACCATCTCTAGTATCTACATATTACCATCTAGCTAGTATCTACATATTACCATCTAGCTAGTATCTACATATTACCATCTAGCTAGTATCTACATATTACCATCTAGCTAGTATCTACATATTACCATCTAGCTAGTATCTACATATTACCATCTAGCTAGTATCTACATATTACCATCTAGCTAGTATCTACATATTACCATCTAGCTAGTATCTACATATTACCATCTAGCTAGTATCTACATATTACCATCTAGCTAGTATCTACATATTACCATCTAGCTAGTATCTACATATTACCATCTAGCTAGTATCTACATATTAACATCTAGCTAGTATCTACATATTACCATCTAGCTAGTATCTACATATTACCATCTAGCTAGTATCTACATATTACCATCTAGCTAGTATCTACATATTACCATCTAGCTAGTATCTACATATTACCATGATTTTGTAAACATGGCCTTACCATGATTTTGTACCTTCCATTAATTGAGATTTAATGTCATAAACCATTATGAATATATCTGTAACTACTGTCATTGCCATGTACGTATCCCTGTACATGTCAATGTGATATTAGTCATCAATAATTATTATAAACCCAAGCCTGTGTGTTGTAAGCAATCCTGTGTGGCATAAAAGAAGGCGTGGAAGGGTAAACACTTCATCCAAGAGTCTCTCGGGAGTCTGTATTCATCCCAGCACGCAGGGAGGTCTCACCACGCTGGCCTGAATATTCCCCGCCAGTATTCATCTCAGCACGCAGGGAGGTCTCACCACGCTCGCCTGAATATTCCCTGCCAGTATTCATCCCAGCATGCAGGGAGGTCTCTCCACGCTCGCCTGAATATTCCCCGCCAGTATTCATCCCAGCACGCAGGGAGGTCTCACCACGCTCGCCTGAATATTCCCCGCCAGTATTCATCCCAGCACGCAGGGAGGTCTCTCCACGCTCGCCTGAATATTCCCTGCCAGTATTCATCCCAGCATGCAGGGAGGTCTCACCACGCTCGCCTGAATATTCCCTGCCAGTATTCATCCCAGCATGCAGGGAGGTCTCACCACGCTCGCCTGAATATTCCCTGCCAGTATTCATCCCAGCATGCAGGGAGGTCTCACCACGCTCGCCTGAATATTCCCTGCCAGTATTCATCCCAGCATGCAGGGAGGTCTCGCCACGCTCGCCTGAATATTCCCCACCAGTATTCATCCCAGCACGCAGGGAGGTCTCACCACGCTCACCTGAATATTCCCTGCCAGTATTCATCCCAGCATGCAGGGAGGTCTCACCACGCTCGCCTGAATATTCCCTGCCAGTATTCATCCCAGCATGCAGGGAGGTCTCGCCACGCTCGCCTGAATATTCCCTGCCAGTATTCATCCCAGCACGCAGGGAGGTCTCACCACGCTCGCCTGAATATTCCCCGCCAGTATTCATCCCAGCACGCAGGGAGGTCTCGCCACGCTCGCCTGAATATTCCCCGCCAGTATTCATCTCAGCACGCAGGGAGGTCTCACCACGCTCGCCTGAATATTCCCCGCCAGTATTCATCCCAGCACGCAGGGAGGTCTCACCACGCTCGCCTGAATATTCCCCGCCAGTATTCTACATGAATCCCGGAACCTCTACACCTTGGTAATCATCTAGCCGCGCGCTGGCGGTTCCAATACAGGTTGAATTTCCCAAACTCGGCATCCCAAGACTCGGCAATACCCAAAACTCGGCTATGGTTCCGGATTTTCCAAAACACGGCAGAACACCCAAAACCCAGCGCGTAGTTGCCGGGTCGGCCGCTGGGTGCCACCACACTAGCCGCTTTCTGGTTTCTCCGCCGATTTGTTTGTTTGTTATATTTTCATGGTGTTGTGACTGTATGAGTTGGTAACTGTTATTTTGTGTACTTCTACAGGTCTAGTTATGATATGGCTTCCAACTTCCTAGGAAACACCTACTGGTGAAGTGAAAAGATAAGGAAGAACATGTGTTTCCCTATTCTGAAAATTGACTTTTGAAGAAGTGGATGCTTTTTTTCCCTTCTATCCACGTTCTAAAAGTCGGAAAAATCCATTACTCGGTTTCGGCGCTGGCCCGGTTGCCGAGTTTGGGAACTTCAACTGTACTCTGGTATTCACCCATGCTCGCTGGCGGTTCCAATACTCTGGTATTCACCATGCTCGCTGGCGGTTCCAATACTCTGGTATTCACCATGCTCGCTGGCGGTTCCAATACTCTGGTATTCACCATGCTCGCTGGCGGTTCCAATACTCTGGTATTCACCATGCTCGCTGGCGGTTCCAATACTCTGGTATTCACCATGCTCGCTGGCGTTCCAATACTCTGGTATTCACCATGCTCGCTGGCAGGTTCCAATACTCTGGTATTCACCATGCTCGCTGGCGGTTCCAATACTCTGGTATTCACCATGCTCGCTGGCGGTTTCCAATCTCTGGTATTCACCATGCTCGCTGGCGGTTCCAATACTCTGGTATTCACCATGCTCGCTGGCGGTTCAATACTCTGGTATTCACCATGCTCGCTGGCGGTTCCAATACTCTGGTATTCACCATGCTCACTGGTGGTTCCAATACTCTGGTATTCACCATGCTCGCTGGCGGTTCCATACTCTGGTATTCACCATGCTCGCTGGCGGTTCCAATACTCTGGTATTCACCATGCTCGCTGGTGGTTCCAATACTCTGGTATTCACCATGCTCGCTGGCAGTTCCAATACTCTGGTATTCACCATGCTCGCTGGCAGTTCCAATACTCTGGTATTCACCATGCTCGCTGGCAGTTCCAATACTCTGGTATTCACCATGCTCGCTGGTGGTTCCAATACTCTGGTATTCACCACGCTCACTGGCGATTCCAATACTCTGGTATTCACCATGCTCGCTGGCGGTTCCAATACTCTGGTATTCACCATGCTCCCTGGCGGTTCCAATACTCTGGTATTCACCATGCTCGCTGGCGGTTCCAATACTCTGGTATTCACCATGCTCCCTGGCGGTTCCAATACTCTGGTATTCACCATGCTCGCTGGCGGTTCCAATACTCTGGTATTCACCATGCTCGCTGGCAGTTCCAATACTCTGGTATTCACCATGCTCGCTGGCGGTTCCAATACTCTGGTATTCACCATGCTCGCTGGCGGTTCCAATACTCTGGTATTCACCATGCTCGCTGGCGGTTCCAATACTCTGGTATTCACCATGCTCACTGGCGGTTCCAATACTCTGGTATTCACCATGCTCGCTGGCAGTTCCAATACTCTGGTATTCACCATGCTCGCTGGCAGTTCCAATACTCTGGTATTCACCATGCTCGCTGGCAGTTCCAATACTCTGGTATTCACCATGCTCGCTGGTCGTTCCAATACTCTGGTATTCACCACGCTCACTGGCGATTCCAATACTCTGGTATTCACCATGCTCGCTGGCGGTTCCAATACTCTGGTATTCACCATGCTCCCTGGCGGTTCCAATACTCTGGTATTCACCATGCTCGCTGGCGGTTCCAATACTCTGGTATTCACCATGCTCGCTGGCAGTTCCAATACTCTGGTATTCACCATGCTCGCTGGCGGTTCCAATACTCTGGTATTCACCATGCTCGCTGGCGGTTCCAATACTCTGGTATTCACCATGCTCACTGGCGGTTCCAATACTCTGGTATTCACCATGCTCGCTGGCGGTTCCAATACTCTGGTATTCACCATGCTCACTGGCGGTTCCAATGCTCTGGTATTCACCATGCTCGCTGGCGGTTCCAATACTCTGGTATTCACCATGCTCACTGGCGGTTCCAATACTCTGGTATTCACCATGCTCGCTGGCGGTTCCAATACTCTGGTATTCACCATGCTCGCTGGCGGCTCCAATACTCTGGTATTCACCATGCTCGCTGGCGGTTCCAATACTCTGGTATTCACCATGCTCGCTGGCGGTTCCAATACTCTGGTATTCACCATGCTCGCTGGCGGTTCCAATACTCTGGTATTCACCATGCTCGCTGGCGGTTCCAATACTCTGGTATTCACCATGCTCGCTGGCGGTTCCAATACTCTGGTATTCACCATGCTCGCTGGCGGTTCCAATACTCTGGTATTCACCATGCTCCCTGGCGGTTCCAATACTCTGGTATTCACCATGCTCGCTGGCGGTTCCAATACTCTGGTATTCACCATGCTCGCTGGCGGTTCAACAACAAATAACCAACAAATGATTGTTGACATCAACCATCCTTTTAAGCAGTTGATCAGTCTTCTTTGAAGCTTTTCTTGGTCGCCCTGACCCTTTCTTCCACACCAAAATAGTCTCCAAGTCACCATCTTGCCCCGCCTGCACCACACCGAGACGGTATGTTTGGAAACACACATCTCCCTCGCTATCTGGCCAATTGTTTTCCCACTTCGATACAAGGTCATTATATGTGACATCTTCACAATGGATAGAGATTTGCCCGGCATAATGTTTTAGTAGACCTGGAGGAGGCGGTAGTGTGATGCCAGGGTTTTTATATTTTGAAAAAATTTAAAACCTATTGTATCTTATGACCGATACTAAAAAAATCCCACCGCAAAACTACAAGAGAGTTGAAATTAGTCATATGACTTCACTATTTAATTATAGTACGAACACTTCTCGATGCGGAGGTTTAATTATGAACTTGATTTCCTATATGATGAATTATTTGGTAGTCGGGGTGGATACTTAGTATTACACCGAGTGAGGCTGAAACTCTTTTTGGAGACTTGGGGAAGTATTTCCATAACAAGGGAATAATCACCTGGGGTTTTTCAATAAACACAAGAAGCTATATTTTAAACATCATCCGGTTTATTCATCATGAAATATTATTTTTCTTGTTTGAGACCATAGGTACATATATAAACTCTAATTCGGCACAGGAAAGCTCTCCAGAGCATAACCTGTCTCACTGAGTTATATTCTTAGAACTACCATCTACGTATATACCAGCTGAACACTGTAGGCATACATGGAAAATATAAGGGGGGGGGGGGAAATGTAAGAGTAATGATGTTGTTCGCGTTCACTAAACCATGTGGCGTGGTTTTTCTCCAGACTGAGATACTCGCCGGAACCTTGAGGGAAGTGAGTGAGAGACTCTTTAATAACACTTATAAGGACAGGCCAGGCCTCCTATGCGTTAATGAAAACTAACCAACTGTACCTATATATGGATATATAGATAGATATATTATAACAAGGAGGGGGGGGGGAAATAGGAGCGAGTTACTGCATATCTTACCTTGAGGGAAGTGAGTGAGAGACTGACTTCCTCGTGGTATACCAAAGCGAGGTTGGGAGAAGCGGGAAAAAAGGAATGTTCGGATCCTTAGGAACGGCTTCCCCTGAAGGGATTATCAGACCTCGAATGACTCTAATTAACTAATGAAACAAGTATGCATATGAAATGGCTGCCTATAATGCAGTTCTTTTACTTTGATATAGAAGAATTTAATGTTTATTCTAATATCCGGGGAAAGGTGTTGCTTCCTTTCGGTCAAGCCCACGAACGTGTTTTCTAGAGAGACGAGGTATCGGAGTCGGAACATAAATTTGGTCGACTTTTAATTTAGCAAATAACTCGACTAACCCACCCATTTCTAAACGTGATCTGTCACTATTGTGTCTATTTTGAAGGACATTAAGAATCTAAGAGTGTTCCTTGATCTGTCTGGAGGGTAAGGGGAGGATGAAAAGTTTTGAATCTACTAGTTATCGATGATCGCGAAATAAATGTCCCACGCATTTGGACTCGTATCCTGAGTGTATGGGGGAGGGAGTGGAGGGGGGGAGATAGAAGTGGGAGAAAGAAAGAGAGAAGATAAATTTTACGAGAAACGAAAAGATTGGATTGACCTTAATATAATAGGAATACCCTGTTCCTTCATATGCTGGGTCTAGGTGACAACTTGCCCCAGAACAACATATGATTATTGAAACCTTTTTCCTTCTTAAATACATAACCCGGGAATTGTATGATAGGAATTTCCATCCTGTCTTTTTCCGAATTTCCGGGCATTACAGTAGAAGATGGAGGGGCGAATGGGGGTGTAGGAAGGTTGGAGAACCAAACACAACAACCTCTTCCTATGATGACTTGGAAGATACAGAGCGGGCAGTAGCGAGGAATCTACAGCAGACACCCTAACGCACTGCCAGATATACAAAAAAAGTAAAAAAAATCAATCAATCCCACCGAAATTGGCAAAAAAGCTAAGGACGTTATTCCCGTCCTAGGTTATTTGGCGTCCTAAGTTTTTTTGCGCCGACTGTAAATGCAAACCTTATTTGCATAGATATATAAATTATCTTATTTGCATGTTGTACTGCAACCCTGCAACCGCGCTGGCGGGTTCGATACTTTGGTATTCACCACGCGCGCTCTACATGATTCCCCGCGGAACCGGTTCCCGCAGTTCCGCCAGTCCAAGGAACCGGTTCCGTGAATATTCAAGATTCCGGTTCCTGCCCACCACTACTCACAGAACCACCTTAGCAACTGTGATTCCCTTCTCTGCCTTAGTAGGAAGCAGGGCGATATGAAATACTGAAACAAGACTGGCTGCTGTCTGGATATGGTCTTGTCATTGGTGAGTGTTGGAAAGATTTCCACTCTCGCCTCCAGGGGTCAGTGTGGGTGCGAGCGGGTCCCACAGAACCACACGCCATATTCCGGCCTTGCCCTCCCGCCGCTGCGGGTTTTCTTGCAGCGTACCCGTAACTGTTATTAAGCCCTGCTCCCAAAACCTTATAGAAGAAAAGTTATCAGAAAAGGTAAACATTGAAATGCAGGTCCAAAAATGGCATATGTTTTGAGAATTCTTTCTGCAAACGTCTGGAAATGAGACTGTTTTGGTTAAGGATATAGATACTACATACCGCCAGAATTTTAATTCCTAATTTCTTTTGTGGTCCTCGGAGATTGTTCATATACGAGTGGTTGGTTATAAAATTCTTATGTACATATTCCTATAATTCATGTAAAGTTGGTTTCGTGCATTATAATAAGGTAACAACATTTTGAGAAGTTTTGTTGATGTGGCCATTTACGTCAAGGGATGAATAATTATCGGTTTTTACACATGTTTATAAATATTTTCTATAAATGGTTCCCAGACGGCCACCAGATGGCAGGTAAGTTCAATCTTCAAGTCTATTGCAGGAACCTGTAGCGCTCAGTGCTGTTAATTTAACACAGACCCTTCTAACAAAATGCAATAGTCTATTCATAAAAAGCTTTGTTGTTTGGCCTTGAACGAGAATGACGTGAGCGTGTGTCGTGGCCGAGGTAAGCGTCACCCCCTCCCGCTGCCGCTCGCCACCGCCAAGCGTCTGATTTCTAGTGTCTGCCGCTCCGCCTGGGATAGGTCGCTCGGCGCCGCCCTCCGTGCCACCTCCATGGGTCAATACCGCACAGACTCCTCCCCGCACCCATGGATAAGACAAACGTCCCGCGTCTTGGATGTCGCCCTCACCCGCCTGAGGCTCGGCCACACAACACTCACGGCACACCTCCGGCACACCACAGAGAGTTAGGGCCTAATCCTACAAGCCCTCAGGAGCCAGCCGGAAAATAGGCTTTGAACTGCGACTGAAAACCGTGGTTTAGCTCCCCACCTAGAAAGAAGAAGAAGAAGACCTGCACCGCCTGCACCTCACGCCTGACCCGCACTGCCCCTGCTGCAGGAACGTCCCGGAGTCCATTGACCACTTCCTGCTGCAGTGTCCTCGCTTCCACTCCCACCCACAACTTCTACGTGGTCACCTCATCGCCCTGAAGGTCACCACCTTTGACCTGAACACCCTGCTGTCCACCCATCACGACGCCCCGCCGTCATCCGCCTCACCTGTGCCTTCACCAGCAAGACTAATCAACTGTCACGACTGTGATTACTTCACGGCTGTACACCAGGGCGAATATCCTCCATCTCGACATCACTGCCCTTCAACAACAACAACAACAACAACAACAGGGTGACCAGGGTTTGCCTACACCCTCGCCGCCTCACGCCCACGCCCACGGCACAACCCACAGCCGCTGCCGCACTGAGGTAAGTGTACAAGACTGTCACGTGTGAGGCAATACAGGCAGGGACGCAGGCCTCTAGGGCACCCCAAGCACAATTTCTTTGTGAATTTCTGCTTTCCAAAACAACCTTCGGGTAATTGCAGAAAGAGTTCACAAAAGTTGTCAGCAGAATCTGGGGTTAAGATTGGGGTCCATACAAAAACCGGATCGGACCGGACCGGATCGGAGCAGTAAACACCGGATCGGAGCTATAAAATAGCGAAATGAGGGACATTATAAGCATTTTAAGGCACTGGGCGACAGTTCTGTGGGGTTATCCCACAAATGGGCGACAGTTTTGGCTTCACGTATTTGCTACTGCGTCTTGTTATCGTGACGTCACGATGACGTTACCTCGTCTCACTGTCACGTCCCCGGGGGGACTTACTAATTACTAATTAGTAACAATTATTAGTAAAATTACTAATAATTACTACCTATTACACGGCCTGTAGAGGGTGTTGGTGGCGTAGCGTGATGCTGTAGGAAGGATGGTATATAGTAGCTACTAGAGGGGCACGTGAGAGGGTTAGAACTAGTTCAACTAGAGAACACGAGAAATAGCGCATGGAAAATACACCATTATAGGTAGTGGTATTGGTGGAGCTTACCATTCAAGCAGCGTGTGCCGCTGTTCCGATTCCAAGCAGCGGGCACAATTTTTCACATCATGATGTCTTCCATTACTAATATTATCTTCCAGAATCACTGATAATAAATATATTTTAAATCAGACCTTGGAAACAGCATTATTTTGATATTGCGAAACTTAGTTTCGTATAATGTTCTATAAATTGTGGCACCACCGCTCACGCAGCGCGCCAAAAGAATTGAGGCTCCGAATCTTTGCCTCCAGAGACGCAGTCTTTCAAGGTCACGCAAGCAGGAAACGCCGCTTAACGCCACCACACGTCTGTAACAGAAAAAAAAGTTGTCCTGGCGACCTTTACTGTTATATACGGTAGTTAAAATAAATAGGCGTATTTTGTGCGTCCCCTTGTAAGTAAATTTTACTTATTTAAGCTCCGCCCACTTATTTTTTACTCTTTTGCGTGTACAGAAAACTGAGCAGAGACTCCCGACAACCAAATTATACTCTTTCCTGTAAAATAATACAGTCGTGGGTGTGGGTGGTGGTTTCAAGAGCCTGGCCAATCAGATCGCGCGCATGAGAAATCTTATCAGACCTCCTCCCGTAAATGTTTCTGTTTTCCTTTAATTCTCACCCATGGACCAATTTACTCTACTTGAGGTAAGGATTGATTTGAACATCTTCAAGCCTCATATAGTTGGGCAGTGATGTTGATTTTTCTATGTGAACAGTATTTTTGATGAACAGCCAATTTAAGTGCAGGAAAATGTATACGCTCTAAAACGACTGGCGCCATGTTGTGACGTCACTAGCTTAGACAACAGAGCAAAACAGCTGTCAAGCGGCCGCTACTATTATGTACTACCTACTAATACACCAACTTGCATTACCCCTACTACCGCAAGATGACCAGTAATCCTCCTTCAAGTGATGTAGTAGGTATTCACTGTGTTTGTGAATATGTAAGTTGTAGTTTATAAGGAAAAAGTGGATAGACAGAGATAAGTGGCCCGTGACACCTGACAAGTGACGACTTCTGGGATCGGCATTCCTTATAGGGAGCTTAATGAACCTGCAATGACATGTAAAGCTAGACAGATAGACGAACTCATAGAGGAACAGGTAGAAATGTATGGCTTTCTTTCCCACATAAGCAAAACATACACCCTTCGTCACTCTACTCACCACTACAACCTTTACTAACCATACATTTCTACCTGTTCCTCTATGAGTTTCGTCTATCTGTCTAGCTGTACATGTCATTGCAGGTTCATTTAAGCTCCTATAAGGAATGCCGATCCCAGAAGTCATCACTTGTCTGGTGTCACGGGCCCTTGCTTTTCTATCCACTTTTTTTTTTAAACTACAAATTTCATATCAAAAACCAGGAATACCTATACATCCCTTTAAGGAGGAAGGGGACCGTGGGGGGCAAACCCAATTTTAGTTAAAATCCCTCCAGTATTCCATCCCAGATGCAGGGAGTCTCTCCACCTCGCCTGAATATTCCCGCCAGTATTATCCCAGCACAGGAGTCTTACCAGTCCCTGAATATTCCCCGCCAGTATTCATCCAGCAAAAGCAGGGAGGTCTCCCACGCTGCCTGAATATTCCCTGCCAGTATTCATCCCAGCATGCAGGGAGGTCTCACCACGCTCGCCTGAATATTCCCTGCCAGTATTCATCCCAGCATGCAGGGAGGTCCCCACCACGCTCGCCTGAAAAATTTTCCCTGCCAGTATTCACCCCAGCAATGCAGGGAGGTCTCACCACGCTCGCCTGAATATTCCCTGCCAGTATTCATCCCAGCATTGCAGGGAGGTCTCGCCACGCTCGCCTGAATATTCCCCACCAGTATTCATCCCAGCACGCAGGGAGGTCTCACCACGCTCCCCTGAATATTCCCTGCCAGTATTCATCCCAGCATGCAGGGAGGTCTCACAACGCTCGCCTGAATATTCCCTGCCAGTATTCATCCCAGCATGCAGGGAGGTCTCGCCACGCTCGCCTGAATATTCCCTGCCAGTATTCATCCAGCACGCAGGGAGGTCTCACCACGCTCGCTGAATTTCCCCGCCAGTATCACCCCGGGCACGCAGGGAGGTCTCCCACGCTCGCCTGAATATTCCCCGCCAGTATTAAATCTCAGCACGCAGGGAGGTCTCACCACGCTCGCCTGAATATTCCCCCCAGTATTCTACATGAATCCCGGAACCTCTACACCTTGGTAATCATCTAGCCGCGCGCTGGGGGTTTTTCCAATACAGGTTGAATTTCCCAAATCGGCATCCCAAGACTCGGCAATAACCCAAAACTCGGCTATGGTTCCGGTTTTTCCCCAAAACACGGCAGAACACCCAAACCCAGCGCGTAGTTGCCGGGTCGGCCGCTGGGTTGCCACCACACTAGGCCGCTTGGTTTCCCCCGCCGATTTGGTTTTTTGTTATTTCATGGTGTTTGGACTGTAGAGTTGTGTACATGTTATTTTGTGTACTCTTCTACAGGTCTGTTATTGTATATGCTCCCAAACGTCCAGGAACACCTACTGGTGGAAGTGAAAGAAAAGGAAAGAACAATGTGTTAATTTATTTCGAGAAAGTGACCCTTTGAAGAAGTTGATGGCTTTTTTCCCCTTAATATATCTACGTTCTAAAAGTCGGAAATTCATTACTGGGTTCGGCGTGGTCCCGAGGTTGCCGAGTTTGGGAACTTCAACTGTACTCTGGTATTCACCATGCTCGCTGGGGTTCCAATACTCTGGTATTCACCATGCTCGCTGGCGGTTCCAATACTCTGGTATTCACCATGCTCGCTGGCTGTTCCAATACCTGGTATCACCATGCTCGCTGGCGGTTCCAATACTCTGGTATTCACCATGCTCGCTGGCGGTTTCCAATACTCTGGTATTCCACCATGCTCGCTGGCGGTTCCAATACTCTGGTATTCACCATGCTCGCTGGCAGTTCCAATACTCTGGTATTCAACCATGCTCGTTTGGCGGTTCCAAAAATTGGTATTCACCATGCTCCTGGGCCGGTTCCAATACTCTGGTATTCACCATGCTCGCTGGGGGTTTTCCAATACTCTGGTATTCACCATGCTCGCTGGCGGTTCCAATACTCTGGTATTCACCATGCTCGCTGGCTGGTTCCAATACTCTGGTATTCACCATGCTCCTGGTGTGTTCCAATCTCTGGTATTCACCATGCTCGCTGGCGGTTCCAATACTCTGGTTCCCCATGCTCGCTGGCGGTTCCAATACTCTGGTATTCACCATGCCGCTGGTGGTTCCAATACTCTGGTATTCACCATGCTCGCTGGCGTTCCAATACTCTGGTATTCACCATGCTCGCTGGCGTTCCAATACTCTGGTATTCACCATGCTCGCTGGCGTTCCAATACTCTGGTATTCACCATGCTCGTGGGGTTCCAATACTCGGTATTCACCACGCTCCGGGCGTTCCAAATACTTGGTATCACCATGCTCGCTGGCGGTTTTCCAATACTCTGGTATTCACCATGCTCCTGGCGGTTCCAATACTCTGGTATTCACCATGCTCGCTGGGGGTTTCCAATACTCTGGTATTCCCCCATGCTCCTGGGGGGTTTCCAATACTCTGGTATTCACCATGCTCGTGGGGTTCCATACTCTGGTATTCACCATGCTCGCTGGCGGTTCCAATACTCTGGTATTCCACCATGCTCGCTGGCTTTTCCAATACTCTGGTATTCACCATGCTCGCGGGCGGTTCCCAAATACTCTGGTATTCACCATGCTCGCTGGCGTTCCAATACTCTGGTATTCACCATGCTCACTGGCGGTTCCAATACTCTGGTATTCACCATGCTCGCTGGCTTTTCCCAAATACTCTGTATTCACCATGCTCGCTGCGTTCCAATACTCTGGATTCACCATGCCGCTGGCGTTCCAATACTCTGGTATTCACCATCCCTCGCTGGGGTTCCAATACTCTGGTATTCACCACGCTCCTGGGCGATTCCAATACTCTGGTATTCACCATGCTCGCTGGCGGTTCCAATACTCTGGTATTCACCATGCTCCTGGGGGTTCCAATACCGGGTTTATTCACCATGCTCGCTGGCGGTTCCAATACTCTGGTATTCACCAGCTCGCGGGGCGTTCCCAAATACTCTGGTATTCACCATGCTCGCTGGCGGTTCCAATACTCTGGTATTCACCATGCTCGCTGGCGGCCCCAATACTCTGGTATTCACCATGCTCACTGGCGGTTCCATACTCTGGTATTCACCAGGGCTCGCTGGCGGTTCCAATACTCTGGTATTCACCATGCTCCTGCGGTTCCCAATACTCTGGTATTCACCATGCTCGCTGGCGGTTCCAATACTCTGGTATTCACCATGCCCTGGCGGTTCCAATACTCTGGTATTCACCATGCTCGCTGGCGGTTCCAATACTCTGGTATTCACCATGCTCGCTGGCGGTTCCAATACTCTGGTATTCACCATGCTCGCTGGCGGTTCCAATACTCTGGTATTCACCATGCTCGCTGGCGGTTCCAATCTCTGGTATTCACCATGCTCGCTGGCGGTTTCCAATACTCTGGTATTCACCATGCTCGCTGGCGGTTCCAATACTCTGGTATTCACCATGCTCGCTGGCGGTTCCAATACTCTGGTTTTCCCACCATGCTCGCTGGCGGTTCCAATACTCTGGTATTCACCATGCTCGCTGGCGGTTCCAATACTCTGGTATTCACCATGCTCGCTGGCGGTTCAACAACAAATAACCAACAAATGATTGTTGACATCAACCATCCTTTTAAGCAGTTGATCAGTCTTCTTTGAAGCTTTTTTTGGGTCGCCCTAAACCCTTTCTTCCACACCAAAATAGTCTCCAAGTCACCATCTTGCCCCGCCTGCACCACACCGAGACGGTATTTTTGGGAAAAACACCATCTCCCTCGCTATCTGGCCAATTGTTTTCCCACTTCGATACAAGGTCATTATATGTGACATCTTTACAATGGATAGAGATTTGTCCGGCATAATGTTTTAGTAGACCTGGAGGAGGCGGTAGTGTGATGCCAGGGTTTTTATATTTTGAAAAAATTTAAAACCTATTGTATCTTATGACCGATACTAAAAAAATCCCACCGCAAAACTACAAGAGATTGAAATTTATTTCATATGACTTCACTATTTAATTATAGTACGAACACTTCTCGATGCGGAGGTTTAATATGAACTTGATTTCCTATATGATGAATTATTTGGTAGTCGGGGTGGATACTTAGTATTACACCGAGTGAGGCTGAAACTCTTTTTGGAGACTTGGGGAAGTATTTCCATAACAAGGCAATAATCATCTGGGGTTTTTCAATAAACACAAGAAGCTATATTTTAAACATCATCCGGTTTATTCATCATGAAATATTATTTTTCTTGTTTGAGACCCTAGGTACATATATAAACTCTAATTCGGCACAGGAAAGCTCTCCAGAGCATAACCTGTCTCACTGAGTTATATTCTTAGAAACTACCATCTCCTATATACCAGCTGAACACTGTAGGCATACATGGAAAATATAAGGGGGGGGGGGAAAAAGTAAGAGTAATGATGTTTTTGCGTTCACTAAACCATGTGGCCCTGGTTTTTTTTCCAGACTGAGAAAACTCGCCGGAACCTTGAGGGAAGTGAGTGGAGACTCTTTAATAAACATTATAAGGACAGGCCAGGCCTCCTATGCGTTAATGAAAACTAACCAACTGTACCTATATATGGATATATAGATAGATATATTATAAAAAAGGAGGGGGGGGGGGAAATAGGAGCGAGTTACTGCATATCTTACCTTGAGGGAAGGAGTGAGGTGACTTCCTCGTGGTATACCAAAGCGAAGGGTTTGGGGGAAGCGGAAAAAAAAGGGAAAGTTCGGATCCTTTTGGGAAAGGCTTCCCCTGAAGGGATTATCAGACCTCGAATGACTCTAATTAACTAATGAAACAAGTATGCATATGAAATGGCTGCCCATAATGCAGTTCTTTTTTCTTTGATATAGAAAATTTAATTTTTTATTCTAATATCCGGGGAAAGGTGTTTCTTCCTTTCGGTCAAGCCCACGAACGTGTTTTCTAGAGAGACGGGGGTATCGGAGTCGGAACATAATTTGGTCGATTTTAATTTAGCAAATAACTCGACTAACCCACCCCTTTCTAAACGTGATCTGTCACTATGTGTCTATTTTGAAGGACATTAAGAATCTAAGAGTGTTCCTTGGTCTGTCAGGAGGGTGAGGGGAGGATGAAAAGTTTTGAATCTACTAGTTATCGATGATCGCGAAATAAATGTCCCACGCATTTGGACTCGTATCCTGAGTGTATGGGGGAGGGAGTGAGGGGGGGGGAGATAGAAGTGGGAGAAAGAAAGAGAGAAGATAAATTTTACGAGAAACGAAAAGATTGGATTGACCTTAATATAATAGGAATACCCTGTTCCTTCATATGCTGGGTCTAGGTGACAACTTGCCCCAGAACAACATATGATTATTGAAACCTTTTTCCTTCTTAAATACATAACCCGGGAATTGTATGATAGGAATTTCCATCCTGTCTTTTTCCGAATTTCCGGGCATTACAGTAGAAGATGGAGGGGCGAATGGGGGTGTAGGAAGGTTGGAGAACCAAACAAAAACAACCTCTTCCTATGATGACCCTTGGGAAAATACAGAGGGGGGCAGTAGCGAGGGAATCTACAGCAGACACCCTAACGCACTGCCAGATATACAAAAAAAGTAAAAAAAATCAATCAATCCCACCGAAATTGGCAAAAAAGCTAAGGACGTTATTCCCGTCCTAGGTTATTTGGCGTCCTAAGTTTTTTTGCGCCGACTGTAAATGCAAACCTTATTTGCATAGATATATAAATGATCTTATTTGCATGTTGTACTGCAACCCTGCAACCGCGCTGGCGGGTTCGACACTTTGGTATTCACCACGCGCGCTCTACATGATTCCCCGCGGAACCGGTTCCCGCAGTTCCGCCAGTCCAAGGAACCGGTTCCGTGAATATTCAAGATTCCGGTTCCTGCCCACCACTACTCACAGAACCACCTTAGCAACTGTGATTCCCTTCTCTGCCTTAGTAGGAAGCAGGGCGATATGAAATACTGAAACAAGACTGGCTGCTGTCTGGATATGGTCTTGTCATTGGTGAGTGTTGGAAAGATTTCCACTCTCGCCTCCAGGGGTCAGTGTGGGTGCGAGCGGGTCCCACAGAACCACACGCCATATTCCGGCCTTGCCCTCCCGCCGCTGCGGTTATCTTGCAGCGTACCCGTAACTGTTATTAAGCCCTGCTCCCAAAAACCTTATAGAAGAAAAGTTATCAGGAAAAGGTAAACATTGAAATGCAGGTCCAAAAATGGCATATGTTTTGAGAATTCTTTCTGCAAACGTCTGGAAATGAGACTGTTTTGGTTAAGGATATAGATACTACATACCGCCAGAATTTTAATTCCTAATTTCTTTTGTGGTCCTCGGAGATTGTTCATATACGAGTGGTTGGTTATAAAATTCTTATGTACATATTCCTATAATTCATGTAAAGTTGGTTTCGTGCATTATAATAAGGTAACAACATTTTGAGAAGTTTTGTTGATGTGGCCATTTACGTCAAGGGATAAATAATTATCGGTTTTTACACATGTGTATAAATATTTCTATAAATGGTTCCCAGACGGCCACCAGATGGCAGGTAAGTTCAATCTTCAAGTCTATTGCAAGGAACCTGTAGCGCTCAGTGCTGTTAATTTAACACAGACCCTTCTAACAAAATGCAATAGTCTATTCATAAAAAGCTTTGTTGTTTGGCCTTGAACGAGAATGACGTGAGTGTGTGTCGTGGCCGAGGTAAGCGTCACCCCCCTCCCGCTGCCGCTCGCCACCGCAAGGCGTCTGATTTCTAGTGTCTGCCGCTCCGCCTGGGATAGGTCGCTCGGCGCCGCCCTCCGTGCCACCTCCATGGGTCAATACCGCACAGACTCCTCCCCGCACCCATGGATAAGACAAACGTCCCGCGTCTTGGATGTCGCCCTCACCCGCCTGAGGCTCGGCCACACAACACTCACGGCACACCTCCGGCACACCACAGAGAGTTAGGGCCTAATCCTACAAGCCCTCAGGGAGCCAGCCGGAAAATAGGCTTTGAACTGCGACTGAAAACCGTGGTTTAGCTCCCCACCTAGAAAGAAGAAGAAGAAGACCTGCACCGCCTGCACCTCACGCCTGACCCGCACTGCCCCTGCTGCAGGAACGTCCCGGAGTCCATTGACCACTTCCTGCTGCAGTGTCCTCGCTTCCACTCCCACCCACAACTTCTACGTGGTCACCTCATCGCCCTGAAGGTCACCACCTTTGACCTGACCACCCTGCTGGCCGCCGCTGCCGTCCACCCATCACGACGCCCCGCCGTCATCCGCCTCACCTGTGCCTTCACCAGCAAGACTAATCAACTGTCACGACTGTGATTACTTCACGGCTGTACACCAGGGCGAATATCCTCCATCTCGACATCACTGCCCTTCACAACAACAACAACAACAACAACAGGGGTGACCAGGGTTTGCCTACACCCTCCAGGCCGCCTCACGCCCACGCCCACGGCACAACCCACAGCCGCTGCCGCACTGAGGTAAGTGTACAAGACTGTCACGTGTGAGGCAATACAGGCAGGGACGCAGGCCTCTAGGGCACCCCAAGCACAATTTCTTTGTGAATTTCTGCTTTCCAAAACAACCTTCGGGTAATTGCAGAAAGAGTTCACAAAAGTTGTCAGCAGAATCTGGGGTTAAGATTGGGGTCCATACAAAAACCGGATCGGACCGGACCGGATCGGAGCAGTAAACACCGGATCGGAGCTATAAAATAGCGAAATGAGGGACATTATAAGCATTTTAAGGCACTGGGCGACAGTTCTGTGGGGTTATCCCACAAATGGGCGACAGTTTTGGCTTCACGTATTTGCTACGTGCGTCTTGTTATCGTGACGTCACGATGACGTTACCTCGTCTCACTGGTCACTCCCCCGGGGGGACTTACTAATTACTAATTAGTAACAATTATTAGTAAAATTACTAATAATTACTACCTATTACACGGCCTGTAGAGGGTGTTGGTGGCGTAGCGTGATGCTGTAGGAAGGATGGTATATAGTAGCTACTAGAGGGGCACGTGAGAGGGTTAGAACTAGTTCAACTAGAGAACACGAGAAATAGCGCATGGAAAATACACCATTATAGGTAGTGGTATTGGTGGAGCTTACATTCAAGCAGCGGTGCCGCTGTTCCGATCTTCAAGCAGCGGGGCACAATATTTTCACATCATGTATGTCTTCCATTACTAATATTATCTTCCAGAATCACTGATAATAAATATATTTTAAATCAGACCTTGGAAACAGCATTATTTTGATATTGCGAAACTTAGTTTCGTATAATGTTCTATAAATTGTGGCACCACCGCTCACGCAGCGCGCCAAAAGAATTGGAGGCTCCGAATCTTTGCCTCCAGAGACGCACGTCTTTCAAGGTCACGCAAGCAGGAAACGCCGCTTAACGCCACCACACGTCTGTAAACAGAAAAAAAAGTTGTCCTGGCGACTTTACTGTTATATACGGTAGTTAAAATAAATAGGCGTATTTTGTGCGTCCCCTTGTAAGTAAAATTTTACTTATTTAAGCTCCGCCCACTTATTTTTTACTCTTTTGCGTGTACAGAAAACTGAGCAGAGACTCCCGACACCAAATTATACTCTTTTCCTGTAAAAATATACAGTCGTGGGTGTGGGTGGTGGTTTCAAGAGCCTGGCCAATCAGATCGCGCGCATGAGAAAATCTTATCAGACCTCCTCCCGTAAATGTTTCTGTTTTCCTTTAATTCTCACCCAATGGACCAATTTACTCTACTTGAGGTAAGGATTGATTTGACATCTTCAAGCCTCATATAGTTGGGCAGTGATGTTGATTTTTCTATGTGAACAGTATTTTTGATGATACAGCCAATTTAAGTGCAGGAAAATGTATACGCTCTAAAACGACTGGCGCCATGTTGTGACGTCACTAGCTTAGACAACAGAGCAAAACAGCTGTCAAGCGGCCGCTACTATTATGTACTACCTACTAATACACCAACTTGCATTACCCCTACTACCGCAAGATGACCAGTAATCCTCCTTCAAGTGATGTAGTAGGTATTCACTGTGTTTGTGAATATGTAAGTTGTAGTTTATAAGGAAAAAGTGGATAGACAGAGATAAGTGGCCCGTGACACCTGACAAGTGACGACTTCTGGGATCGGCATTCCTTATAGGGAGCTTAAATGAACCTGCAATGACATGTAAAGCTAGACAGATAGACGAACTCATAGAGGAACAGGTAGAAATGTATGGCTTTCTTTCCCCACATAAGCAAAACATACACCCTTCGTCACTCTACTCACCACTACAACCTTTACTAACCATACATTTCTACCTGTTCCTCTATGAGTTCGTCTATCTGTCTAGCTGTACATGTCATTGCAGGTTCATTTAAGCTCCCTATAAGGAATGCCGATCCCAGAAGTCATCACTTGTCTGGTGTCACGGGCCACTTTGCTCTGTCTATCCACTTTTTCCTTATAAACTACAACTTACATATTCACAAACACAGTGAATACCTACTACATCACTTGAAGGAGGATTACTGGTCATCTTGCGGTAGTAGGGGTAATGCAAGTTAGTTAGGTTAGTAAAATAAAACTATAATTTGCGGTTTGCTGAGCCAAAACAAGCCGATCAGCTGATGAGGCGAGATCTGAGTTTGCAGTTACTACGTCACAACCAATCACAGCGCGTTCCGCCGTGTTGTGATATTTTGGCCCCAAAAAGGCCATATATTTCATTTATGGTGCATTTCTCAGCAAAAAGAATATAGTACAGTGATATGTAGCCTATATTGCACCCAAAGCTTTATAATACTCCGTGTTTTAGGTGTGAGTAAATTGGTCCATTCAACATTCATTACATGCGCACGACATGCAAAGGATACTGTATTTAATTAGGAGTAGGTAAGGAGTAGTAAGGAGTAGAGTAGGTGACTCTTAACAGGTAAGAAGTCACAAATATTAAAATTCTCCAGCGACATCTGGGAACAATTTTTGCAATCCCGCCAATCTTTCAATGCGTCCGAATCTTTGTTAAGACTTGTGGCAAGCACGATAAAACTTGTATTTTGGCCATAATACACTAAAATAATAAACAATCTCTTTAGTAATAGTTATAATTACTTTAAAAATGCAATGTAACTGGTACATTTGTCATAACTTACATAGGAATGTCACCCAAAAAATGTACATATTGGATATACGAACACCTCCACAGTCCTCCAGAGAGGCGAGGTGAGGTGCTCTCAGGTGCTCTCAGGGTTCCTCATGCGTTCGCCGATTTCGATTTTGTGATGGCAAGCAGGGGCGGAGCTTAAATAAGTATAATTTTACTTCCAAGGGGACGCACAAAATACGCCTAATATGTAGCTATATAAAAACATGCGTCCAAGTAAAAAAAACAAGTACTAAAATGCTTAATGTCCCTCATTTGGCTATTTTATAGCTCCGATCCGGTCCGATCCGGTTTTTGTATGGACCGGTTAAGATTGGTGTTATCAAGCCTGCCTCATTTCCATGACTACCTTAGCAACGACTAAGCCTGGCTATTAGGGTACTTGCCACCAGTCATTGAGTACCAGGTTATAAGTACTCTTTTCCCGTGTATTGGGAGGTGTTAAGAATGATGGTCACATTCATTATGCGTCGGAAATGCATCATTTTGCAGTTATCCCCGCTGTAGGTTAGGCTACTTAACCAACGTCCAGGTTACGTAGCACACTGGCGAGTGTCTGGGGGGCGCTGCCCCCAATTATGTTAGGTTAGGTAACCAATGGGTATTATTCCATATGAACACCGAATTCACTTTGGTGGACGAAACGGTAAAATTTTGGGTAAATTTCTAGTGTTTGCCCATACTCTCCCCCTTCCCCCAAACAAGTTTGGGGACCTGTGAGAATGCTGGGTTTTCGGGTAGGGAGCAAATTATGCGTCGGAAACACGTATTCTTGGAATTATGTAGGAGAGCCAAAATTCCCTAGATCTAGGATAATTTTGCTAGATCTAGAAAATTTTTACCTAAACTCCTAGCGGGGGTCTCTGTCCCCCTTGACCTCCCGAAAATTTAACCTGACCTAAGCAAATTTAACCTAACATAGCGGGGGGCTCTGCCCCTCGCGACCCCCCGATAATCTAACCTAACCTCTTAATCTAGCCAAATGTAACTTAACCTAGCAATAATCACTCGAAAATCTAACCTAACCTTCTAACGGGGGGGCTCTGCCCCCCTTAACCCCCCGGTAACCTTTTTTTTAACCACCTCACAAGTGGGGGGGGGCCTCGACACTCCAGTCCTCATTCTGTGTGTGAGCATCGTCAGGTCCACACGTCTCTGGACATAGAAGAAATCCTATCCATTTTCCCTGGATCGATTCCAGGGAATATTTACAACACCCCTAACTCAAAAACTATGTGGTTGCGACGCACATTTTGTACCCCAGCCAAATACCCCGCATTGCCCCAGGTCCCCAAGCTTGTTTTGGTGGAGAGAGGGGAGTATGGGCAAGCACTAGAATAATACCAAATTTCGGTAGTGGGCTTTCACCGATTTTGAGACCGAAACTTAATTTTCCTGAATCGTTTTGATGTGTATTGAATGAATCTGACCCTGGTTTTTGTCAGAAATAAATGTGTGCTTACAGGTGTCGGGGGTGCCAACCCCGCCCCTCCCGGCCCGCCCCGCAAACCTTGCACCACTNCTCCCCTTACCTAACATTTACTTTAAACTTTCTCCTATTGGGCCCGATAAGAATAAGGGAGAATGGGGTCATGTTGGGGGAGCCTGGAGTGTGTGGCTGTCTCACACAGCGCCACGGGTAGGGCACCGCCACTACCACAGCCACAACAGGGCTGGCGCCGCCCTCACCGCCATATCCACTCATGCCTTGGGACCCTAGATAACATATTAAATTAGTCCTTATGTAGACATAAATCACTAATAAATCACACCTACATCTCTAGCTAACAAATATTTTATAACATACCTTTACAAGGGAGGATAAGGTCACCTCCCAGTGGCCTTACCCACTGGGAGTCCGTCTGCTACTAAATGCTAACCTGACGTGAAGCTCCCTCCTCGCTTCGCTTTGCTACGTGGCTAATTACTACTGGCTTAAAATATAAGCCTTTCTCCCTAACCAGTGATTCAGGACTGAGGCGTGGAGGAAAATTACTCGTTAGCTTATTGATACTTATATGTTATTTCATCTCTTCCCCTATTAATGTAATTTCTCTCGTTACATTTACAACACCCCTAACTCAAAAACTGTGGTTGCGACGCAGATTTTGTACCCCAGCCAAATACCCCGCATTGCCCCAGGTCCCCAAGCTTGTTTTGGGGGAGAGAGGGGAGTATGGGCAAGCACTAGAATAATACCAAATTTCGGTAGTGGGCCTTCACCGATTTCAAGACCGAAACTTAATTTTCCTGAATCGTTCTGATGTGTATTGAATGAATCTGACCCTGGTTTTTGTCGGAAATAAATTTGTGTTTACAGGTGTCGGGGGTGCCAACCCCGCCCCTCCCGGCCCGCCCCGCAAACCTTGCTCTGCTTCGCACTGCCGTGGTATTGATTTCTGTTACCTCCACCTCTAACCAAACCTAACCTAATCTGATTTAACCTAACTTCACCGTTTCTGGCTGAAATGACTGGATTTTCAGTACTACATGCAATGCCAATATTATTCAATTGCGCCAAGGGAAATGGGGCTCAAAATACTCAGAATGAAGAAATCTACACGATGATGTAGGTGGGAATCCTAGGACTTTTGAAAGCCCACGGCCGAACTAATACCAACGAAACTATATTTTTCTGGTGAGTGTTTTATGTGGTATGTGTTCTGAACTAATCTGATAATCTAATAATCATATAATTTTTTTTTTTTAAGTTAGATAAAGGTTAGGTTAGGTAACGGTTAGATTAGGTGTAGTCTAGTACTAGGTTCGGTTAGGTTTAATTTGTTTTTTCATAATTTTTGTTGCAAATCACACACACACACACACACACACACACACACACACACACACACACACACACACACACACACACACACACACACACACAGTGATTTGCGATGAAACGGTTAGCAGATTAATTCAAAACACATAAAAACTCACCAGAAAAAATAGTTTTGTCCACAAAGGAAGTTCGGTGGTCATCTGGAAATTGACCAACCAACGTCCATGTATTGTATTAAACTGCAGTTTTACCGTTGTAGTTAAAGATTTAACGAGATTTCTCCAGGAATAGGTAAGTAATTCCAGTAGAGTTTATAGGTAATATATTTTTATGTATTTTCGGCCTTATGTCATCCCATAGAGTGTTTACCGGATATATTTTACGTCATCCACATAATATACTGTCAGTACAAAACTCTTTTCCACTTTCCCCGCCCAAAACCCCACATTCCCGGCGGGTCCCCAGGTGTGTTATGGAGGGGGGAGAACTGCAAAATGAGGCATTTCCAACAATTTTTAATGTGGCTGTTATTCTTAACCCAGGGGCTGCGGCAAGCCTTCCGGAAGGCTCTGCTGAGCGACTGCGGCATGCCTTCCGGAAGGCTCTGCTGAGCGACTGTGGCATGCCTTCCGGAAGGCTCTGCTGAGCGACTGTGGCAAGCCTTCCGGAAGGCTCTGCTGAGCGACTGCGGCAAGCCTTAGGGGGCATTCCAGGACAGGTGGCCCACCAAAATGACAAATTAACACCTCACCAACTCTGATTTTGCTTAAATTTGGCACATGTTATGAGTGTTGCTGCCATATGCCTTGTGCAAAATTTGAGCACTCTAGGGTCAACGGGTCTCCTGTAAGAGGTCATCAAAATTTTGGCATGACCTCGAAAATGACCTAAAAGATCAAACTTCAAATGTCCCTAAAATCTTTATTTATAAACTTAGAGAGATGGTTTTAATATCTTTTTTACTCAGTATGAGTCTCTGAAACATTCTAGGTTTACAGAATTAACTTACATCAATAACTGAAAAAAGGGCACAAAATTTGAACTTTGACCTTGACCTGTGACCTTGAAGTTCACCCGCGACAAAAAAAATCATTTAGTCAAAATTGAAGCTTTGTATGTTTACTTCAAAATAGCATAAAAAAATTGTGTCTTATTCTACATAGGTAAGCCTGTACAGGTTGTCAAAGCCAGGCAGAAATATGTTATGCCTATATTCGGACCATGTTTTTCTATTTTTATATACCTATTTAGCTATGAAAAATGAGTTTTAGCCACAGATAATGAATATTAATACAAATAAATAAGAAAAATTATGTTAGAGTGAACCATTTATTCAATTGATTGAACTAATGAATGAAATTGTTTAGTAAAATAGTAAGCTCATAAATTAAATTATAAAATGAAAATAAATAAATAAATTTGTTAAAAGTAGTTGGAGAGGGAAATAGCGTGAGTGTGAAGAAGAATGTGAAAGGTGAAGAGTTGGAGGTCTGTGAGGATAAAGAGTTGGTTGTTGGGATGTTTGTAGCTTGCATTTACATGGAGGAACTATGGTTTGCAATGATTGAGGAAATGTCAGAGGAGTTTGGTGATGCATTGATGATATTCTTGCACCCCAAAGGAAAGTCAGGGTCTCATGCATTTGTACAGTCTAAAGCTGACAAGTGTTGGGTGACCCATGAGAACGTTTTGCGGATCATGACAAACCCAAACCTGCAGGGAGCCAGGAGAATTCGTTATTGCTTCAAGCTTAATGAAATGGAAGAAGCTGAGCAGAATTTTTTGTCATTACAAAAATAAAACTTCAAAGGATTTGTAAACATGAATTATGACAAAATGTACCTACCTACAAATATATGATAACTTTATCTCATTAATTAATAAAATTTAATTATCCAAAAATCTCATTATATGGACCGTGGTGGTTGGGGAAAGAGGTAGGTTGGGTGCATTTGAGTTGGTTCCTCGTACCGCATCCTGGTAACACACATGATGAATTGAAAAGTACTTTTAACGAATTTATTTATTGATTTTCATTTTATAATTTAATTTATGAGCTTACTATTTTACTAAACAATTTCATTCATTAGTTCAATCAATTGAATAAATGGTTCACTCTAACATAATTTTTCTTATTTATTTGTATTAATATTCATTATCTGTGGCTAAAACTCATTTTTCATAGCTAAATAGGTATATAAAAATAGAAAAACATGGTCCGAATATAGGCATAACATATTTCTGCCTGGCTTTGACAACCTGTACAGGCTTACTTATGTAGAATAAGACACAATTTTTTTATGTTATAAACTTGAAGTACCATTTTAACTCAGACCAGATAAGTAACTACCAATACAACAACTTATATACGGATGCCAGAAAAAAATGCAGAATTGCAGGTTGCGGACTGCCAAAATTTTGAAATGCAATCGCAATAATTGTGACGGTCACCACCTTCAAAGTGGCAAGTGCCCGCGTGAACATAAGTTCCCACCAAATATTGTGGAGACGACACTGCCAACTTGCCAAGTGTAGCACAGTCACACAGTCAGTGCGTGCTGGAACTTGGGATTGAGAGCGTGTACGCTGGTCGTGTGTGTGATTAGTTGCCAACCTCCACATGCTGAACCAGAAGAAGTGGGAGGAGGAAGAGGAAGATTAATAGATTACTTAGATTAGTGATTACTAGCCAGTAGACTGTGAAGTGTAAAAGTAAAGAAAAAACACTAAAAGAGACAAAGACTTCATTGTAAAGGACAAGTAACAAGTATAGACAGAAATAGAATAGGAATACAGAAGTATTAAACACTAATAAAGAGTCTAGAGACATTTTTTGTTTTAATTGTAGGTGTTTAAGAGTCTTAGAGATGTTTAAGAGTCTTGACATTTTTTTTTTTAATTGTAGGAGTTTTGTTTTAATTGTAGGTGTCAAAATTAGTTTGCAGAATTGCGATTGGGAAAAGGCCTATCTGAAAAAAATTGCGGAATTGCGATTGCGGACTGGTGCAGGTCGGAATTGCGGAATTGCGATTGCGGAATTGGAAAAAAATTGCGATGCCCACCTCTGCCAATAACCTCCTAGCGAGACCTAAGGGCAGGAAAGAACTAGAATTTTACCAGGTTAGGTTATATTGATGAGGTTATAAGTTTGTAATTTTTTGGGTGGGGACTTGCCAGGTTATTAGCGAGTATACGTCTTCAGTGTTGTGATATTTCCCCTGAGGAGACATTTATTTGTTTACATTCTGACTGTGCATTATGATTGGCTAACACTCTCAAAGGTTGATGAAATATTTCTTCTGATTGGCCAAGCTGTCTCCTTCTTCTACAATGAACATTCTAGGACTATCCTTTACTAAAAATCTGAACTGGAAATCTCACATCTCATCTCTTGCTAAAACAGCTTCTAAGAAGCTAGGTGTGCTGTGGCGTCTGCGTCCTTTTTTTTCTCCCTCCCAATTGCTTGCTCTCTACAGGGGCCTAATCCGCCCATGTATGGAGTATGTCTTACATGTTTGGGGAGGATCTACTCATACAGCTCTCCTAAACAGGGTTGAGTCAAAAGCTTTTCGTCTCATCAACTCCTCTCCTCTGATTGACTGTCTTCAATCTTTAAATCACCGCCGCAATGTTGCTTCTCTTGCTCTCTTCTACCGTTATTTTCATGCTCATTGCTCTTCTGAACTTGCTAACTGCATGCCTCCCCCACTCCCGCGGCCTCGCTGCACAAGACTTTCTACTCATTCTCATCCCTATTCTGTCCATCTTCCTAATGCAAGAGTTAATCAGTATCTTTACTCTTTCATCCCTTTCACTGGTAAACTCTGGAACTCTCTTCCTGTTTCTATTTTTCCACTTTCCTATGACTTACATCTTTTCAAAAGAAGAGTAACAAGACACCTCCCGAACTAAATTGGCCAGCTCCTCTGTTTTTATTTTATTCTCTTACTGTCTTCTTTATAGGGACTGGCAACTAGGCGAGCTTTGTGTTACCCATTTTTGTTGTGCCCTTGGCCAGTTCCTTGTGATGTAGAAAAAAAAAAAAAAAAAAAAAAAAAAAACGACAGTCAGCTGGGTTCCATTCCTCATGATCAGAACGGAACAGAACGAGCTTGAAGATCGCATAATCGTGAGCTAAGAACATTCGGACGGTCCTTTGCAAATGCATTTCTGTGGTGTTTGTAGCCCAAGATCTAAGATGGCCTCTAAGACCGCTCTAAGATGATCTTAGAGGCGGAAAGTTACGAACGTTCGAACATCCAGCCCCAGTGTCTTACAGGACCACCTTAGCAACTGTGATTCCCTTCTCTGCCTTAGTAGGAAGCAGGGCGATATGAAATACTGAAACAAGACTGGCTGCTGTCTGGATATGGTCTTGTCATTGGTCAGTGTTGGAAAGATTTCCACACTCGCCACTATGGGTCAGTGTGGGTGCGAGCGGGTCCCACAGACCCACACGCTATATTCCGGCCTTGCCCTCCCGCCGCTGCGGTTATCTTGCAGCGTACCCGTAATTAAGCCCTGCTCCCAAAAACCTTATAGAAGAAAAGTGATAGGGAAAAAGAGAAACATGGAATGGTAGGTCCAAAAATGTCGTACGTTTTGAGAACCTCTTTTGGTTAAGGATATAGATACTACATACCGCCAGAATTTTAATTCCTAATTTCTTTTGTGGACCTCGGAGATTGTTCATATACGAGTGGTTGTTTATAAAATTCTTATGTACATATTCCTATAATTCATGTAAAGTTGGTTTCGTGCATTGTAATAAGGTAACAACATTTTGTGAAGTTTTGTTGATGTGGCCATTTACGTCAAGGGATGAATAATTATCGGTTTTTACATATATATGTATGTATAAATATTTCTATAAATGGTTCCCAGACGGCCACCAGATGGCAGGTAAGTTCAATCTTCAAGTCTATTGCAAGGAACCTATAGAGCTCAGTGCTGTTAATTTAACACAGACCCTTCTAATAAAATGCAGTAGTCTAATCGTACAAGAGAAAACGTAAACACTCATTGTATGAATAGCCAACATTATTTTCTTACATAAAAGAATACGTTGAATACAACGAGATTCTGTAAAAAGGTGAAATATTAAGGCAAATAAGATAAATGTATAAATATGCGAACCGTCCGCTCATCAGGATGGTCGAATTGGAGGAAGCTTTGCTTTTTGGCCTTGAGCGAGAATGATGTGAGCGTGTTACGACAACGATCACAAGAAGAAGAAGAAGAAGAAGTGTGTCGTGGCCGAGGTAAGCATCACCCCCCTCCCGCTGCCGCTCGCCACCGCAAAGCGTCTGATTTCTAGTGTCTGCCGCTTCGCCTGGGATACCTCGCTCGGCGCCGCCCTCCGTGCCACCTCCATGGGTCAATACCGCACAGACTCCTCCCCGCACCCATGGATAAGACAAACGTCCCGCGTCTTGGATGTCGCCCTCACCCGCCTGAGGCTCGGCCACACAACACTCACGGCACACCTGCACCGCCTGCACCTCACGCCTGAACCGCACTGCCCTGCTGCAGGAACGTCCCGGAGTCCATTGACCACTTCCTGCTGCAGTGTCCTCGCTTCCACTCCCACCGACAACTTCTACGTGGTCACCTCATCGCCCTGAAGGTCACCACCTTTGACCTGACCACCCTGCTGGCCGCCGCTGCCGTCCACCCATCACGACGCCCCGCCGTCATCCGCCTCACCTGTGCCTTCACCAGCAAGACTAATCAACTGTCACGACTGTGATTAATTCACGGCTGTACACCAGGGCGAATATCCTCCATCTCGACATCACTGCCCTTCAACAACAACAACAACAACAACAACAGGGGTGACCAGGGTTTGCCTACACCCTCCAGGCCGCCTCACGCCCACGGCTGCTGCACGCCCACGGCACAACCCACAGCCGCTGCCGCACTGAGGTAAGTGTACAAGACTGTCACGTGTGAGGCAATACAGGCAGGGACGCAGGCCTCTAGGGCACCCCAAGCACAATTTCTTTGTGAATTTCTGCTTTCCAAAACAACCTTCGGGTAATTGCAGGATTATGATGGACGAGAGTTTCGCGGTCGTTTTCAGGGACACCAACTATTTTTCCTTGGCCTACAATAGGTGCTTGTTCTAATGGAGATTGTTTTATTTTGCGCAAGCCCATAAAAAAAAAGGGTATACTTTGTAGATAAGGTTAGGTTAGGATTCATTAAAACCTATAAGAGGCCTCTTCCATTGGTGCCCAAGTTGCATGAACCAGTTCTTTCAGTTCAGGTTGGTCGCTGCACAATGGAACGCA